>CALYLW010000316.1:904597-1077097 GCA_944989445.1 Ampullaceana balthica | reverse complement strand
ATAGCTGTTATGAAGGGCAACAAGAAGGAACTAAAGTATTGGGCCTGGACGGTACAAGATCAAATGTCACTATTTCTGGTCTAAGGTTTTACTATTTTTAAATAGTCTCTACAAAGCGAAATACAAAAGGGGAGATGTTTACGATTTATTAATTTTTATCATACCGATATACAAATTCTTATTACGGCGCACGCTTTTTTTAAAAGCCCAACTAACTTGTCCATGTAACTTAAATACGAAATATTCAGCGTGCTGAAATGTGACAAAGTATTTTATAATTGTAAATCCTCAAATCCTATTTTCACATCGATCCTTTTTCCAAAATTAAAATATAAGCTGAAACAATGACGTCATATAATTTTTTTTTACAGCGCGTCTTTAATTTATAATTATTTTGCACCACTTCCGATGCACACCTTGTATTAAAATAAAAGCTCAAAAATGACGTCTTAGCATTATACATACATTCAATGACTGAGTCAGTAACTCGGGGTATTATATTATTTACTAGGTAGTGCTGCGGCGCCTTGGCCCCTCTGGTGCCCACTTTTTTAAAAGACCAACTAACTTGTCCTTGTATGATAAATACGTAATATTAAACTTCCTTAAATGCACACGAAGTATTTTATAATAGGGATTGTAGGGCGCCTACGGCGCTAACATTTTTTTTTATTTTTTTTTGCGTCAAAAGCCCAAGTAACTTATCCTTATATGATAAATACGAAATAGGCTATTCCTGAAATGTACACAAAGAAGTATTTATATAATATTTTTTTACAGTGCTAATCACCACACGATTTTTTAAAATTTTTACTGCACGTCCCGTATGCTACTAATTTTATAAAGCAGCGCACCAAATTACTGCACCAAAAAATAACTTTTCAAGTCAGTCAACACTGTTTACAACACAAATGCTGACGTCAAACGTTCGTGCGTTGTTTGGTTAATGTTAATCTGGAAACCAAAAGGATTATGATTTTTATAAGTCTATATTTTCAATTTTTAAAAAAAAGCAGAGTGATGTCCCTTAGCGATAGGCAGAATAATTGAGGGTGTAAATATAATATATTTTAAAACTAGGTTGTGCTGTGGCGCTTTTTTTAAGGCGCCTACGGCGCCCACCTTTTTCAAAAGCCCAACTAACTTGTCCTTGTATGAAAAATACGTAATATTAAACTTCCTGAAATGTACACAAAGTATTTTATAATCAACAATCCTCAAATCCTTTTTTTACATCGTTGCCTTTTCCGAAATTAAAATATGAGCTAAAGCAATGACGCAATATAATATCTTTTACGGCGAGAAATGTTAGAAAGCAGCGCACCAAATTACTGCACCAAAATTAACTCTTATCGAACGTCCGCACAGTGGCGTAGCTAGAGGGGTTGAGGGGGTGGTCCGTCCCGGGCGGCACACATTTAGAGGCGGCATTTGTGGGCATTTGAAACGTACAATTCATTTCCGACAACCGCCCTTTTTTCTTTTGAAGGGAGAAAACCCGAGTGAAACAAAAATACTCGTACTTTCGCGTCTTAAATAACGGATTCGCACATTTGTTTCATTACAGAGTGGATATTAACTTAAACTCGTTCAAAGATTTTGATCCCTCAAAAAAGGTATCGATTTGTTTTGAAAATTAAGCGTTATACGTCATAGATAACGCTTTTTAAAGAAAAATACCACAAAAACACATCACCGCTGGTCCGAATAATATGTGCTATCAATATCGCCACGACGGTTTGTAAGTTCAATTTCGACATTCGCAGAATGATGCGCGAAAAAGTAACTACAAGGCAAGGTGATTCAAATATTGTGTTTAACTTGCAAGTAGTAATTTATATTACTGTTTCCGTTTTCAGAAAATGATTGTATGGTAAGTTATTTAAAAACTAATTTTGTTTTTATTGCATTAAATTAGCACATGTAATTTGTGTTTTTCATTAAAATAAGGTTATTCATTAAAAATGTTTAGCCTATCCAATTCAAGTAAGTGTAAATAATTTGAATTCGTCTATTTTATGGAAAATTATTAAGATTTATGACAAGACTATGAAAATATTCAAATTTCTCCGTTAATAAACACCACATTAGGCATAACTATTTTTAAAAAAGACTTACTTTAAAATTTCAAGCGTCTTGTAAAAATTGACATCTGAAGAAGTAACTAGTAAAAAGATTATGGAATTTTACTCAATTCAATGCAATCTTTTTCTTTTCTATGTTATCTCATGGGAACCCGTCATTGCAGGGAACAAAGAGATTTGCAAATAGATACAGCAGTTATATCAGTCAAACAATCTGTGAAGAGTTGAAGATGTCAACTGAACGCGGAGTTAGAAGGATAAAAGAAATATGAGTGGGGGAAATTAAGAAGACGTGGTTCTAACTTTAGAACTAGACGTACAACGAGAAATGTTTTTATCCATGGATGGAATTATAAAAGAACGCTTTGATCAGTTGCATGTCCTTGCAAGAAAATATTCGTATATAATACCATATAACCTAATAAATTAAGCATTTGAACATCAAATAAATTACTTTATTGACATTGATAAAGAACAATTCCATATTGAAAGAAAAAGGATCCAAGTTTTTATGGCTGTACATACACTACAAGAAGAGACATTATGTAAGAAAAATGGGGGAAAAGACCCCCTTGATCTATTAAAATTAAATTCAACAGTATAGATTGGAAAATTATGTACCCAACATTGTAATTTTGCGATGAATTTTTTCGAGACTTGCTATCAGTGTCGCTACTTGTGAAAGGAGCTTCTCCAAACTGAAGTTGATTAAAAAAATTTATCTTCGTTCCACAATGAGCGATTTAAGACAACAAAATCTTGCAATATTGTCAATAGAGCAAGATATTACAAATAATGTAAATTTTGATAGCATAATACACGATTTTACACGCTTTTATTTAAGTCACACTGTTTGTATGTTGTATCCATCCATCCTTCCTTCAAATCTTGTAACGTAAACTTAAACCACTTCTGATGGTCCTAGAGATCTCAAAATTTTACCACATATAGATCGTGGATGACAATGCATTGTATCAAAATTTCAGATCGATCGAATGTACCGTAATTAAATTAATCAATTTTTAGTTTATCTCTATTTATCACTATTTAGAATGTATAATCGTCTGCTAGAATTGACCCCCACGGCTCACTGGTTTCAGTCCAGCCATCGTTTACCAAATTCCTGTGTTTACATCAAGGGCAGGGGAGATCAGCGCGTTTCAGTCTGTAAATGTTTGTAAATAAAAGTGTGTCCTTTTTTTTAAAAAAAAGTGTTTTTTTTACATTTTATATTTCTATTATGAAAGTAAATGTAAAAATATGCTTACATACTAACTAATGTATACCATTTCTTTGTTTGTTCATGTTTTGTTGGTGTAAATTTAGAATATATTTTGTCTCATTGGGAGGGGGGGTCGGGACTGCGAACCTCAGTAACTTAATTGTTGCCTTTAAAAAAGGTATCGTGTATTTTTTATAAATGAGTATTTATAGGTATATCATATTATGCGGCCTCTTTTATTACTGTTTACATAAATATGGCACGCAATGGTAAACATGTTACCCACCTTTACTTCGTTTCAATAGCAATTATTTATTCATGTTTATTAATTTATAAAAACCATCGCATAATCAACTAAGTGGCCGTCCTTAAATGATGTCACGGGATTTTGACTGATTTTACACCCCCTCCCCTTCGTCACACGTCGTCACAAAAACTTAAACCCCTTGTTCAATATGACGTCAAAAACATTCGACATCCCCCCTCCCACCTTAAAAGCTGTAATTCCTATTTGAAATGAGAATTTTTCAAATCGAATTTTTGACATCTAAGTATGTTTTTTTGTGTACGGCTGCAGTCTAATATGGTGACACGATTTTTACTAAACGTCATTAAATAAAGTGTCAGTGTCAGTAATCAAATATTTAAGTGGAAATTTTTTTTTAAGTTGCGCGTTTTGACATGAAGTCAGATTTCTTAAACACACCCTCCTCGTCACACTTGGTTACAAATGTATGACTCCAATCCCCCCCCCAGTGCGTGACGGCATTTATGTACGGCCCCTAAAAAGGGAGGCAAATTGGAGACCGCCCCGGGCGGCAAAAGTTCTAGCTACGCCACTGCGTCCGCATGAAATTGTTCAATTATTAATAATAGTGTGGAGGGTGTTTAATGTTAATCTGGAAACCAAAAGGATTATCAATTTTTTTTTAAAAGCAGAGTGAGGTACCTTAGCGTAGGCTACATAATTGAGAGTAAATATTATATACTAGTTTGTGCTGCGGCGCCCCCCTTTTTTAAGGGCGCCTATGGCGCCCACCTTTTTCAAAAGCCCAACTAACTTCTCCTTGTATGATAAATACGTAATATTAAAATTTCTTAAATGTACACAAAGTATTTTATAATGGTTTTTTTTTAAATTTTATTTTTTAATGTCAAAAGCCCAAGTAACTTATCCTTGTATAATAAATAAGAAATATTCCTGAAATGTACACAAAGTATGTATATAATAATTTTTACAGTGCTAATCACCACACGATTTTTTAACTAATTTTAGAAAGCAGCGCACCAGTGGCGTAGCAAGGGGGCAGGGGGGGACATATGTCCCAGGGCGCCACGTTAGGGGGCGCCAAAATGAGTATTAAAACTCATTATTTAAATTTTATTTTGATGTTAACTAATGTATCCCAAATACGTTTGCAAGATTGAATTTTGGAGCTCCGAAAATATTTTCATTACAAATCAGTTGGCCAGCATGATTTTGGCGCCCCCATTGAGCGTTAAGGGGCGCCATTCTACTCATAAATAAATGACACATCCACAATTTAGTATTGCTGATGGCGATTTAAAAAAACTATGAGTTGCTGGGAGTGAGAGTAAGGGAGCAGTAAGAGACAAAGGCGATTCTATTAATAGAACAGACAGAGACGACACTAAAACCAACCAAAATCACGAAGACAAGAAAAAGGAGTGGCTTAAGGCTTACAGAATGCTTAATTCGCGTCCCTTTGCTGCATGCTATGAATCTTTTAAAAAGAAAAATCTTACTTCCCTAATTCCACTGTGGATGGAGTAAAGTGGGGAGGGAGTGAGGGAAGGTCTCTCCTCTCACGGGCTTATTTCGGTATGTCAAAGCAAGTTGGATTCCTTTTATTTGAAACATCAGACACCGCCTCTCTTTCCTGTCTCTCTGTGATCAAACATGATCAGTATGATCCACTGTTAGAGAAAAAAAAACATGCCCGAGATAATCCAGGTTCAGTATCTTATTTATCACCAGAAATCCAAAATGAATTTATCCACCTACTTTCATCGACTGTAAGGAATCAGCTGTTGAGTGAAATCAGAAAAGACAAGTACTACGGTATCTTACTTGACTCAACACCCGATCTAAGACACCGGGAACAGCTTTCTCAAGTCATCAGATTTGTGAATGTGGATTTTCAAACTAAAAAAGAAACCTTAAAATAATCATTTTTAGGTTTTATCCATATACATTCCAAAGACACAGCAAGCTTTGAAAGAGTTATCGTAGAGAAACTGGAATCTAAGAACATACCTCTAGCCGACTATCGGTCACAATTTTATGACAATGCTGCTGTAATGACTGGGCATATATCCGGCATTCAACACCGAATATGTGCCAGAAATCACAGAGCATTGTTCATCAACTGTGACAAACACAGCTTAAAACTAGCAGGAGTACACTCAGCTAAACAGGATCAAATGGTTAACACGTTTTTTTGTAACTGTTGAAAGTATAAATTTTTGATTTCTCTCGTTCAACAACTCGTTGGGAATAATTAAAAAGAGTTGTGCCAATCACAATGGAGAGGAAGTCCGAAACACGTTGGCGTGCACGATCAGAAGCTGTTAAAGCAATTTATGAAGGACCAGATGAACTGGTGGGGCTGTTGGAAAAATTATCAGAACCTACAAATATGACGCCTGACACCAGAAGTGACGCAGAAACTTTACTGGCAAGTATATTAAACTTTAAATTCCTAGTTTTGTTAAATTTCTGGAACATCATACTTGGGAAAATTGATTGTGTCCAGAAACGGTTGCAGAATCCTACTGAGAATTTCAAGGAAGCAGCATCTGATCTTGAATCGCTTGAGCAAGAAATTTTCAACATTCTTGATAATTTGAGACAGATTGCGGTAGAAAATGGAAAGGAAGATGCACAACTTGAGGAATCGAGGTTGACAGAAGGATTAGACGACATAGGAGGATGCCCGGAGAATTAACAAGAGCTGCAGGACTTTCTGCAGAAGAAGAAATTGCACGTGAAATGAACAGCGTAATTGATAGACTCCAACAGGAGATATCAATACGGTTTTTACGTCTAAAAAATCTAAACAACAAATTTGGATTTTTACTAGACGTCAAAACTCTTCTTGCTGAGAAAAAAAGTCGATACACTTCGTTAAAATTGCTTAGATTTTGATAATTTATACGACACTGACGTCAATGGACATGAATTGTGCACAGAAATCAGAGACTGAAAAATGCAGCTCAGTAGCCGGACTGAAGTTATATCGGTAACTCCTTTGGATCTTCTTGGTTTTATTGTTTCATATGAAGATGACGTATTTCTGAATCTGCGCATTTCACTTCAAATACTTCTAACAATTGCTGTTTCAACTGAAAGCTGTGAGTGGTCCTTCAGCAAGGTGGTCGGGCACTTCGACCCCGGACGATTCGATCCCTGACGGTTCGACCCTGCCAGTTCGACCACAGGACGTTTGGACCCCAGGATGTTTCGACCCCGGTCGCTTCGACCCTGGACGTTTCGACCCCTTCGTATCTATACCGTATAATTTTTTAATATTGGGAGAGGGGAAAGGTCTTGTCACCGATCGCTGGACCGAGCTCAGCGTGACACGCAAATAGTAAACAAAAGCACGCCGGTACACCTGGTTAAAACACGAGATTTGTTCACTGGAGGGTGGGGTGAAGTCAAGTGACCCGTAAAATGTAAACGATAGTGACCTCTACATATAGTTTATATAGATAAACTAAATATACATTAATTTAATAACTGTACGTTCGATCGATCTGAATTTTTTATACGATGCATTGTTAGGTGACACGGGTCCGTGTGCCAAATATCAGCTCGATGGCATGACGGGAAGTGGGTCATTTTTGACTGCTGTTTTTTCCGCAGTGCCCGCCCAAGACAGACAGAGAGACAGAGTCGGCGGTGAAGTTAATATAAGGGATTTTAAAAAACCGTAAAAACAAAGTTTTTGACTATAAATCCCTTATATATGAGACAGACTTAAAGTATTTACAAATATCTACAGACTGAATCTGTCTTTACTCCCCTTTGCTTTTAACCCAAAAAGGGGGGGGGTGGGAGAGAGGAAAGGTCTTGTCACCGATCATTGGGCCGAGCTCACCGTGACACGCGATATTTAAACAAAAGCACGCCGGTTTACCTGGTTTAAGCACGAGATGTGTTCACACCGGTGGCTGGCCTGAAGTCAAGTGACCCGTAAAATGTAAACGATAGCGACCTCTACATATAGTTTATATAGATAAACTAAAAATGCATTGATTTAATTACGGTACGATCGATCGATCTGAAATTTTGATACGATGCATTGTTAGGTGAGACGGGTCCGTGTTCCAAATTTCAGCTCGATCAGATCACGGGAAGTGGGTCATTTTTTACTTTTGTTTTTCCGCCCGCCCGCCCAAGACAGAGATGACGACAGAGACACAGAGAGAGACGGCGGTGAAGTTAATATAAGGGATTTAATAAAACAAACCCGTAAAAACAAAGTTTTCTACTATAAATCCCTTATATTTGAGTCATAATTTTAAGTATTGATTATTTTCCAACGCCACAAATATTTACAGACTGACACCGAGTGATGTCCCCTGTCTTTTAACGGGGGATGGGAATTGAGGGGGTGTTGGCACGACGGTCGACGTCTAAGCGTCAACTCAAACTCGCGTGGAAAAAAACAATAACAAACCGTGAATTTGAATCACATACGTTATATAAGGATAAACTAAAAATGCATTAATTTATTTACAGTACATTCGATCGATCTGAAATTTGGATACGATGCATTGTTAGGTAAGACGGGTCCGTGTGCCAAATTTCAGCTCGATCGGATCACAGGAAGTGGGTCATATTTGACTTTTGTTTTTCCGCCCGCCCGCCGATGAGATGATGAGACGGCCGCGAAGTTTATATAAGGTATTTAATAAAACAAACCCGTAAAAACAAAGTTTTTGACTATAAATCCCTTATATTTGAGACATAACTAACAGTATTCATTATTTTCAAACATTTACAGACTGAATCTGTCTTAACTCAAGTTTGCTTCATAACCCTGGGGGGGGGGCTGAGAGGGGAAAAGTCTGGTCACCGATTCGCTTGACCGAGCTCAGCGTGACACGTAAAATTTAAACAAAAGCGCCGCGGTGCTTCGATGGGTCGCCTCAACGCGTCTACTCAAACTTTCACGTGGGAAAAAAAATAATAACAAACAGTTAATTTGAATTACATACCTCATATAAGGATAAACTAAAAATGCATTAATTTAATTACGGTACGTTTGATCGATCTGAAATTTTGATACGATGCATGGTTAGGTCAGACGGGCCCGTGTGTCAAATTTCAGCTCGATCGGATCACGGAAAGTGGGTCATTTTCGACTTTTGTTTTTCCGCCCGCCCATGAGATGACGACAGACAGAGAGACAGAGAGAGACGGCGGTGAAGTTAATATAAGGGATTTAAAAAGAAAGCAACTTTCGTTTGTTTTTGTTATCATGGTGAAAACCTTTGAATGACTTAAATATATACATTTTTTAAAACCCAATAATAATTTAGGTCCTTTTTTAGTTTTGTGTTTAGTTTGGGTTAATGAGTTTTTAATTTTTAATGGATAATATACTAAAAAATATTTTTTTTTAATATTTAAAAAACAAACACCAAAG
The DNA here is from genome assembly GCA_944989445.1 of Ampullaceana balthica. Lineage (NCBI taxonomy): Eukaryota > Metazoa > Mollusca > Gastropoda > Lymnaeidae > Ampullaceana > Ampullaceana balthica. Next base: position 1,068,113 of record CALYLW010000316.1, on the reverse strand, counting down.
TGTAAATAAAAATATTTCACAATGTAGAAACGAGAGGGGTCGAAACGTCTTGTTGTGGTTGAAACATCCTGGGGTCGAACTGGCAGGGTTGAACCGTCCGGGGTCGAAGTGTCCGTAATTCCTTCTGCAAACTGAAGCTTATTTTGTCTTATTTACGTGCTTTAATGGGACAAGATCTTCTGAGTGATCCTGCACTCCTGAGCATCGAAAGAGAAACACTTGAGAATATTAATTTTGACAACGTGATTGACGAGTTAGCGACATTCAAATCAAGGAGAATACTTTTTTTGTAGACTATGTCTAATTGTATAATTAGTAGAGTATTTTTTCAAATAAATTGGTTACAATCGTATAAATAATAATTATTAGTCTGTATTCTATTTCATTAAAATACCAGAAGCTTCGAAAACGAACTATATAAACCGTAAAATTTACATTTTTCTTGTGGGCTCAGTGAGCCCCCCGAAATTTTCGGTCCGAGTAAGTGGCGCATATTTTGTGCCATGTCCCCTGGCGCACATGACACTACCTACGCCACTGCAGCACACCAAATTACTGCACCAAAAAATAACTATTTGAGTCAATCAGCACTGCTTACAACACAAAATTTTAAAAAAGCAGAGTGATGTCCCTCAGCGTTAGGTATCAGCGATAATTGAGCGTAAATATATAATACTAGTTTGTGCTGCGGCGCCGTGGCGCCTGCGGCGCCCACCTTTTTCAAAGGCCCAACTAACTTATCCTTGTATGATAAATACGTAATATTAAAATTTCTTAAATGTACACAAAGTATTTTATAATAGTTTTTTTTTAATTTAATTTTATTTTTTATGTCAAAAGCCCAAGTAACTTATCCTTGTATGATAAATACGAAATATTCCTGAAATGTAAACAAAGTATGTATATTATAATATAATAGGTTGTGCTGCGGCGCCCACTTTTATTTAAGGCGCCTATGGCGCCCACTTTTTTCAAAAGCCCAACAAACTTGTCCTTGTATGATAGATACGTAATATTAAACTACCTTAAATGTACACAAAGTAATTTTAAATTGAGGTTGTAGGCGCCCACTTTTTTCTTTTGGTCAAAAGCCCAATTAACTTATCCTTGTGTGATAAACACGAAATATTCCTGAAAATTAAACAAAGCATTTATATAATAATTTTTACAGTTCTAATCACCACACGATTTTTAAACTAATTTTAGAAAGCAGCGCACCAAATTACTGCACCAAAAAATAACTATTTGAGTCAATCAGCACTGCTTACAACGCAAAATTTAAAAAAAAGCAGAGTGATTTCCCTCAGCGTTAGGCGGCAGTGATAATTTAGCGTAAATATATAATATATAATAATAATAGCGCCATTCTTTTTTTTTAAAAATAATAATAATAATAGCAGCATTTAAATGTACTTTGTATGAAGCTTGGAAAAAAATCAAAGTTATTGCTTTGTTCTTGTTGTTCTTAATTACAATTATTATTTTTTACGAACACTAATGTGAATTAAAGCGTCTTTAAAATAAACGGTCATCGTTTCATCCCGTTTTCTCCAATTTTCTTAAATTCTGATTTGTAATTTTGTTGCTGATTTGGACAGGACATTTAAGCGTTTAAACGGGTTTACCCAGGGTATCTACACTACATTTAGTTATGTTTTAATCATGAAATTCGAGAACATCGTTTGGTCCGGAATTCGGGCGTGGTTTGGGTTGCCTGAAGAAACCAGGAAAACCTACACGTTATAACACTTAACACTCTAATAAGAATGCAGGACTAAACAAAAACCATAGATAAGCGTAGGACGCAATAATCTTCTGTTTAGAAGGAGCGTCTGTTACAGATAAGATAAAATATGTGGTCGGCATATTGAATACAAAGATACTAGGATACACCGATACATTAAAATTTGAAAAATCAAAAACTCTAATAAGAATGCAGAGGAAGTAAGAAGGTTATATACCTTAACATGTTTTTCGCCACTGAATTCATTTCCCTTTGAAAATTAACTATGATTCACTAAGTCTCTAGTAGTAGTAGCGTGATGAGATATTAAAATATTTGAGAGAGTTTTATTATGTATACAATCAAATTTTTTTTAAGACCACTACAATAATTAACATTAAATTTCGAATATCAAATATTAAATTAATGTAAGTGTGAGGAGCTAATTTGTCTTTCACGTACTCATTAAATCAGTAGCTATCAATTTTCAACACACTTCTCCCACTGTTTTTATAAATAGTATACAAGGGTGGACTGGGGAATTCAAGCGGCCCGGGGGAAAAAAACGCGGCCCTATCTTCATAACTTTTATTTTCCTAGTTCATTTTTTTCCCATCCAAAACTGAGGGCCGAGGCCTCAAAAGTCATAGGTCACTTAACAAATTACAATATACAATTTAAAAAAATATTTAAAATTAAATTTAAAAAACACGATAAATCGCATTTATATTTATAAATAAAATATCAAGAATGGGTCAATTCAAGTTATAAATCAATTTATTCAGACTCACTATGATGGTGTTTATGGTATAAGCAACTTCTTTAATTAAGCTGGGTGCCATTTCGGCTACATGATCTATTATTGTGTCATTATTCAGTTCACTTAAAACATCGGTTTCTGTTGACATAAGCATAAAAGCGTCAAGGTGTTTAGAAGTCAATGAACTTCGCAAGCGATTCTTAATATGTTTCAGTCATGGCCGGCCCTAGAGTATGCGGGGCCCAAGGCAGCATACGATATGCGGGGCCCCGAGCCCAAGGCAGCAGATGAGGAGCGAGACCCATGCACACATTTGCATTTCTACATATATTAAATGCTATGAAATAAAAAAATTAAATTACATAAATTTTTACTCTATAACAGTATTGACACATCGATAATTACAGTTTTAATTGAAGATCCTAAAAATCAAAAAAAATATATATATATATATTTAAAATTAAAATGTTTTTGTTTTGGTATGCTAATTAAACAGTTTATATATATAATAAAACTATATAATTTGCAATTGTCACGCAAGTCAGTCTGTCCTGACGCTACTTATTTTAGAAAGCGGGGAAAACCAAATTACTGCACCAATGCATCAAAAGGTGTGCAAATTAAAAATGCGCTGTAAAAAATATAATATTGCGTCATTGTTTTCGCTCATATTTTAATTTTGGAAAAGGGATCAATGTAATAAGAAAAACCCGTAAAAAACCAAGTTTTTGACTATAAATCCTTTATGTACGAGAAGTAACTAAAAAAATGTTCATTATAATACGCAGCGCCAGACCATCCAGAAATACAAAATTGCAGTTGAGTCGTAAAACATGTTTAATATAATGCGCACCGATCAGAAATATGTTTATAAAAAGAGTTGTCAATAAAATACGCACCTTGTTGCGCGACAGAAAGGTTGTTCAATATAATACGCACCGCGACGCTCTATCTCAAAAAATAGCATGATACATAGGAATAAATAAAATAATCTAAAAAATCAATAATTTAATTACGGTACATGCGATCGATCAGAAATTTTGATACATTGTTTTTATCATTGGTACGAAACTGCCTGCAAAATTTCAGCTCGCTATCTTGCGAGCAAGTGGGTTAAAAATCGATCAAAAGTTTTGGCGACAACGTCGGTCGGTCGGTCGGTCGGTCGGTCGGCCGCAGACACCACGAGTTAATATAAAGGATTTAAAAAGAGGATTTGATGATGGTTAATTATAAAATAAAAAAACAAACGGGGCGCCTTAGGCGCCCTGCAACGCAACCCCTATTTTATAAAATACTTTGTGTACATTTCAGAAAGTTTAATATTTCGTATTTATCAAACAAGGACAAGTTAGTTGGGCTTTTGAAAAAGGTCGGTGCCATAGGCGCCCTAAAAAGTGCATTTTTTATAAAACAAATAGATTTCAGCTGAAAACTTCCGTCATTTTTGACGGGTGTACACTAGTAATAATAATAAAACTATATAATTTGCAATTGTCACGCAAGTCAGTCAGTCTGTCCTGGCGCTACTAATTTTAGAAAGCGGTGAAAACCAAATTACTGCACGTCATTGATTTAGTTCATATAGTAATTTTGGAAAAAGGGAACAATGTAAAAAGAGAATTGTATGATGGCTAATTATAAAATAAAATAATAAACGGGGCGCCGAATGCGCCCTGCAACCCCTATTATAAAAATACTTTGTGTCCATTTCAGAAAGTTTAATATTTCGTATTTATCAAACAAGGACAAGTTAGTTGGGCTTTTCAAAAAGTTCGGCGCCGTAGGCGCCCTAACAAAAAGTGCATTTTTTAAATAAAATAAATAGATTTCAGTTGAAAACTTCCCTCATTTTTGACGGGTGTACGCTAGTATATATATATTATAAAATTAACAATATAAACTATATACACTAGCGTTGGTTTAGTTGTATCTTCTATTTCCACCTTGTCTTTACAACTTACAAGTAAAGCTTGTGAGCTTTCGCGGCTGTAAGATCTGAAATAATAATAATAATAATAATAAATTGATTATTTATATAGCGCTGTATCCCAGTAAGGAACTGGGCTCACAGCGCTTTACATGAAAGAATTAACATACCTATGAGTATTAAATTAACTTTCATATCACAACAAACACACAAAATTACAGTACATTATACATAAGCTACGTTAATCATTTACAAGAAATGTTGTTGCATCAATTTTGAAAATAAATTTTGAAAAGATGTGTCTTAAGTGCAATAATACTGGTAAGTTCAATATTGTCAAGATCCTTAGCAACATAAGTCTCAATGTCAAAATAGCTTAGTGACTGGGACGATCTTGAATCATTGTTTATCCCATAAAGGTTTTAATAAATAAATAAATTGATTATTTATATAGCGCTGTATCCCAGTAAGGAACTGGGCTCACAGCGCTTTACATGAAAGAAATAACATACTTATATCACAACAAACACACAAAATTACAATACATTATACATAAGCTACGTTAATCATTTACAAGAAATGTTGTTTCATCAATTTTAAAAATAAATTTTGAAAAGATGTGTCTTAAGTGCAGTCTTGAATGACTTGGTTGTTTGAATACCACGTATGTGTAATGGTAGAGAACTCCATTGTTTGGCTGCACAAAAAGAGAACGACCTTTCACCAAAAGTTTTGGTGCGTGTCGTAGGAACAGAGAGAACGCGTGTGTCTGCAGAAGATCTTAGCTTGCGAGTGGGTGAGTAGACCGACAAAAGTTCAGTAAGATACGATGGGCATGAGTCCGAAAAGAAATTGTGACAGAGAACGGCCAGTTTGTAATCAATACGGGCTTGTATAGGCAGCCAATGAAGTGAGCGAAGAAGTGGAGTAACATGGTCATGTTTTTTTGCCTTGAGCACCAGTCTGGCAGCTGAATTTTGAACTTTCTGTAGTTTTTCAATGCATTGTTTTGGCACACCTGACAGAAGAGAATTGCAGTAATCCATACGAGCCAGTACAAGAGCACAGACTAGTGTTTTTGTGGCACTAACTGTTAATTAATGACGGATTGAGCTGATCTGACGAATGGCAGTGTAGGCAGAGCGACAGATACTTAATACGTTTAAGATTCGAAAAGCTTCTTTTTTCTGAAGCCAAAGTGACAGGAATAGTTGTAAGTGTTTGAATTGCAATGTGTTTGTTAGGAAAGTCACTGTAACGCTTTTTTTTCACTGAAAGAAACTGCAAAATATTAACAGGATCGTTGTAGGTAACTGCATGAATTATGGAACTCAATGATTGATATTCATCAGCAAGCATGAAACCATCAAGATCATTACTTTCGCAGGCCGTGAGCTTTTCTCAAGATTCATACAGCAATTCAGTACATAATTGTTTTGTAATTAATTAACTTTATAAAGAAATCCAAAACGAGTCATTATGCCTTAGTATTTGTTCAAATGACATGTCCATTGACATGATTGCATATCAACAACCTGGTTAAAAAATATGTGCTTTTTTTCTTGTGCATCTACAAATCCTTCATCTTCTCCTTCATATATAAATTATTTTATTTCTTTTTCAAATGGGTTCATATGGGCTTAACTTCTATGTCTGTGGCAATTTCTTTTGCAAGTGCTATTATTGTTTCAAAACTGCGATTTCAGAAAGGTTTCCACCATTTACAAGTATTTTCCATCCTCTCAACTTCAGTTACTAGACTAGACCAAAAGAAATATTTTCTAATTATTTGCTGATGTAATTAAATTGGAACAATATGGTGTACCTGTACCAAAAAGCATTTGAAACAATGAAATTGAAGTTCTTAAGTTGTTTGCACAAAAACTCTGCTTCACTTCAAGCTTTTGGATCACTACTTTGCTATGGTACTTTGAAAAGTGCATCATCGATTTCTCCTGCTTGATATTGCACTACCTTTACGCTTTCCACATGGCTTTCCAATTTTGTTTCACAAAGTGGTTTCACAGAAATATTTCAAACATACTTGGAAAATAAAGCCCATCGCTTTGTTGAAGCAGAAAATAAAATATAGATGGTTAAATTATATACCAAAAAAAACTTCAGTGCATCAGGACAAGTTTTTACCATATAACATAGCAGCAAGATGTAGCTGTGAAGGGTACAAAGGGTAAAAAATGCTCTGGGATTTAATTTTAAAAGACGACCTTTGTACGCCTCACCTATGCTTATCATGTTCGCACATTTGCCGTATCCTTGACCGCGGATATCAGAAACATCTAAGCCCAATTTTCTCAGTTCCAATAGTAAGACACCAAGCAGTTGTTGCCCAGTTACTTTTTTCCACTTCTAGAAAACGTATGAAGTGCTCATGAGCTACTTCAGAATATCCACCTCCTTGGCTTACATAGCGCATTGTTAGTAACATCTGTTCTTGGTGACATTGGCACGGTGTGCAATAAAGTATTAATGTAAAGTATTTAGCTGATTTTACTCTTCCTACACTCATTTTCCTTACTTTTTTCCCATTAACGAAATGAGTTCGTTCTGAATGCGCTTTCCTGAAGTGGTGATCATGAATTTCATCTTTTTTTATTCCTCATTATTTTCCTGCAAAACCGAAACAAATTTTTCTAGCAATTCCACGAGACCAAGAACGTTTCCATTGTGTGCCTGATGTATTTATCAACTGAACTACGAAATAGCTGAACGGCAAATTGGACAATGGCCATGAGACTTTTAAATACACTATGCCAACGAGCCTTTTCACTGTTTATTATTTTTTTGGCTTGCTTGTCGATTCTCATTGTTTTGTTAGTCCTGTTTTTCATCTCAAGCCATTCCAAAGTAGATGTCATATGTCCCTTTGATTTATCATGATCAGACAGTCTAACACATTTTTATTTCACTTACCATAGCAAGTTAAAGGCTAAAACTGGCGTTCTCTTTTTTTAAATGTTATGAATACGTAAATGCTTACTAAAATAAGCTAGGAAAAATACTTTTTGTATCAGGATTTAAGATGATTATATTGTTTTATTATATTAGTACGGAATTTTTCTAATTATTTTATTCTGAAAAAATAAATATAAAGTTTTCTTGATACGCTCTTATAAAAAAATGTATTGCGTAATAGAAGTCAAATTTTAAAAATTAGTAAAAATGTTTTATCAAAGCGCGGGCCCTGAAAAGCGCGGGGCCGGCCCTGATTTCAGTTTAGAGAAAGATCTCTCACAAGCTATTTGGTTAGACGACAGAGTCAATAAGAGTTTATCTTATCTTATCTTATCTTATCTGTTTACAGACGCTCCTTCTATACAGAAGATTATTGCGTCCTACGCTTATCTATGGTATGTGTTTAGTCCTGCATTTTTATTAGAGATTTAAATGTTGATAAAGTGTTGGTTTTCCTGGATTCTTCAGGCAACCCACTCCACGCCCGAATTCCGGACGGGAAGAAGGAAAACTTGTATGTGTTTGTTCTTGCATACGGAATAAGAAAGGTGTTTTTATCCTTATGTCTATCTGCGCTAAAGAGATGCGATAAAGTTTATATGCGCTAAATAGATGTTTGTATTTTTGCCCATAGAAACTTTATTTATGTAGTACAGAAAAGCAGCAAACAGGACATTTTTTGCAAGATTAATTATTATTATAACACTGGTCCTGGCGGCCCACCGTTAATTGTCCCGGCGGCCCAGTCCACCCCTGATAGTATAATGTAAGATCCAAATAATCAAATATATTCAAAATATCAACTGCTACTGTTTTTTTTCCGAAATTTTTGGTAAATAAATTTGTATAGAATATATATTATAAATAGATTCTTTCACTTATAATATTTATAATAATTTGGCTTTAACTTAACTTTAACTGCACAAATTAAATACATCTAATAATATTATAAATAATTAAAATGTGTGGGTCAAACTCTCTTTGATTAATTTAAACCTTTAGAAACGATGCTCTGTTCGCATGACAACAAAAAAAATAAAAGTACAAAATAAAACCTCCCCGGCGGGGAATCGAACCCCGGTCTCCCGCGTGACAGGCGGGGATACTTACCACTATACTACCGAGGACACTTCAAAGAATATGTGACACAATTTAAGATATAAATTATAAAGCTAAATCTAGACCTACACCATCCATATATGTGAAACTATCACACTTACTTCAGGCAATACATTGACAACAAAGGTAACTTTTTTAAAATAGTAATTTTTAAAAATCAATTTTTGGAAATTGAATCATTACACTTTAAAATATTTAATTCTTAGCCTAAGTATAAACTAAAACTATAACTATAAGTAAAGTTAAAGAATCCAATTTCAGAGGGCTGATGGCCGCGATGGCTGATACTGATGATACTGATACTGATTGAAATTGAAACACTGATTCTGATTAACTTCATTAACTGATACTGATAGTAATCACTGATACTATCTATTGATCTATCATTATTAACTATCACTGTCAGAATCATTATTAATATTATTATCATATAATATAAATATTATATCATAACAGTAATATCAGTATCAGTAATATCAGTATAAGTACTATCAGTATCATCAGTGTGATAGCCTATTCTATTCAATTTCAAAATCTAGACGGAAAAAATAAATAATTGACGCTAATTAAAAAATATTAATAACCTTCCCGGAAATTAAATTTTGAATTGCCCTGAAAGTTTTTATTATTATTATTTTTTTTTAAGGTGTCTGAGTAGCTAAGTCTCAGACTATGTGTAATACTTAATAATAATACAAATACTAATAGAAAAGTGATAAGCACCATGCAATAATAATATAATAATAATATCCAGAGGTGTCACTAGGGGGTGCGGGGGTGTAGACCGCATCGGGAGACACCGCCCATCACCAGGGGTGACGGTGACACCAAAATGTAAAATTCGGTTTGTTTCCATTATGATTATTTGGCAATAGCAGACATGGAGGAGGTATATGGTATAAGTGTTGAGCGGGTGACAGCATGAGCTACCGCACTGGATGACACCAACCCTAGTGACGCCTCTGCTACGGTGCTCCTGGGCAATTTTAATTAATCGATGCTAATGAGAAACAAGCTTCATGCTCTGTTGCTTAAATTCAACGATTTTTTAACGTGATAAAAGAACTACTGGAATGGCCGTGAAAATGGTTGCAACAACGCGTTTGAGTTGCTATTACACCAATGAAAGTACAGATTGGGGCAATCCATATATTACGTACGTAATGAGAGGGGAGGGGTATTTGATTAACAGGATTTTGCCTACGCATGCGTAAAGGGAGGGTCGGAGGCGTCTCGACTAATGTGTACATGCGCACAACAAGTTTAAACATTAAACGTGATCCTTTTGAAATTGTGGAAACAAGATGTGCAACTTATGGTCTATTAAATGCTGCTAGTGATTTCACGTTTATCCCCTACCTTTACCCTGAGGATGATCTATTAGAGACGCGATTAATCTTACAAATACAGCAGCAAATGTCGACGAAAGGCTTCATTCTTTTCATTGAGATGGTCAGGCTAGAGGATTAAGATTTTTTCTGTATGGGTCCGTCCATAAAGTACGTCACGCTATTTTTGACCATTTTTAACTCCCCCCCTCCCCGCTGTCACAAACTATCCCAATTCTTGGACAAAAAAAAAGTACGTCACACTTTCGAACAAAAATTGTGTTGTTTTTTTTTATTAACAAAATAAATAAAATTTAATATAAAAAACCGTGATGTCACACATGGCCGGACAAACCCCCTCCCCCCGTCACAAACTGTCACACTTTCTTACACCCCCTCCCCCTATCTGGAGCGTGACGTACTCTATGAGAGGCTCCATTATTTTGTTGAATAAGTTGTTGATAAAGCCATTTTAATACTAAGACAAATATGGTATTTCGAAAGATAGAAACATAAAATTTAATGGGGAAAAACGACAGGATAATTTTAAAAAACGTAAAAAACCAAGTTTTTCACTATAAATCCTTTATGTACGAGACGTTACTAAAAGAATGTTCATTATAATACGCAGCGCAAGACATCCAAAAATACAAAATTGCAGTTGTGTCGTAAAACATGTTTAACATAATGCGCACCGATCAGGAATATGTTTATAAAAAGTATTGTCAATAAAATACGCACCTTATTGTGCGACAGAAAGGTTGTTCAATATAATTAATAATACGCACCGAGACACTCTATCTCAAAAAATAACATGTTACATAGGAATAAATAAAATAATCTAAAAATTCAATAATGTAATTACAGTACATGCGATCGATCTGAAATTTTGATACATCGTTTTTATCATCGCCACAAAACTGCCTGCAAAATTTCAGTTCTCTAGCTTACGAGGAAGTGGGTTAAAAATCGATCCAAAGTTTTGGCGACCGACAAGCAATCAAGGGTTCAACCAGACACCACGGGTTAATATAAAGGATTTAATTTTTAAAAAACGTAAAAAAAAACAAGTTTTTCACTATAAATCCTTTATGTACGAGAAGTAACTAAAACAATGTTCATGATAATACGCAGCACAAGACCATCCAAAAATACAAATTTGTAGTTGTGTCGTAAATCATGTTTAATATAATGCGCACCGATCAGGAATATGTTTATAAAAAGTGTTGTCAATAAAATACGCACCTAATTGCGCGACAGAAAGGTTGTTCAATATAATGCGCACCCTTACACTCTATATCAAAAAATAACATGATACATAGGAATAAATAAAATAATCTAAAAAATCAATAATTTACTTACGGTACATGTGATCGATCTGAAATTTTGATACATAGTTTTTATCATCGCCACCAAACTGCCTGCTAAATTTCAGCTCGCTAGCTTACTAGGAAGTGAGTTAAAAATCGATCCAAAGTTTTGCCGACCGACAAGCAATCAAGGGTTCAACCAAGCAACCAGACACCACGAGTTAATATAAAGGGTTTAAAAATTAGCAGATGTCTTATCTGATCTATACAGACGCTCCTACTATACAGGAGATTATTGCGTCGTCAGACCGTGCCGGTCTGTTGGCAAGTGATGCAGTGTTCACAGAGCCGTCTTTACACAAGTTTTGGCCCCCGGGCAAAGAAATAGTGTTGAGCCCCTCCCCCGCAGGAATAAAAAAATAAATATACATAATATATATAAATAAACATATCCCCATGGGGCCCCTATGCTGTGGGCCCCCGGGCAAATGCCCAACGAGCCTCTGCGTTAAGACGGCCCTGAGTGTTCACAGGTCACGGCTATTAGGGTTCCACGCATTACCCAGCCGCCTTCATTTCCCTAACTAGTGTTAGGTACCCATTCGGAACTGGGTGGACTCAGTGACGCCCTAGGCCCCGGGAACAAATCCTTGCCTTCACATGGTTTCGAACCTGTGACCATCGGTTCGCCAGTCGAGCCCGCAGAAGCTTGGGTGTAAAAAACTTTTATTCTCAAATCTAGATGAAAACAACAGCGCTCGAGGAAGTAGCAGGTATGATCGGGGCCATTTAAATCACGAGTCTACTATCAGAAAAGGAAGAAATGTTCTTGGTTTCCAGTCCACCACTAACCACTCTCTACGAGTTAGCCAAAAATGAGCTGTCAGGGATTTAGGTGACGTGTTAGACAGGTTAGTATTTAATTTTTGAAATGTATAATTGCATGGGACTTCCTAGAATCTCTTCCAATACTCTCGAAAATAATCAATGATTTAATATGATCCGTGATTTCATGTGAGCATAGATTTTCAAAATTGATGATTATCAATGGCAATCAAGACATAGAATTATGACTCTACAGTCATTTGAAATTGACGTATTGAAGGATATTGATTATGATGAAGTACAGTAGGGGTGCTTTCTAATGATTCAAAGAGCATTTTTTTCATCAAAAGAACATTATTAAAATCTTGCTTAAGTTATCAATACAGTTGATTCTTCCATTCGCACTGAGAATGTTCTTTTTTCAGCTTTCAGATAAGTTTTATTTCAATTTATTTATTCATTCATTTGTCTATTCTGCTGCCAACGTATTTTTAATGCGTGACTTACTTTTCACGTCCTCGTTATCATTATCCAAAACCCTTTAAAGAGATGTTAATACTGGTAGTTTTATTGATTTCTCTCCTATGAAATATGATTTTTTCCCCCATGTTTTAGAGATGAGTAAGGAATTTTTGAAAAGCCCCCAACAACAATGAATGTGTCCCCTTCCTGTGGGGGCGTGTGTCCCACGTTAAGTCTAGTTGGTTCAGCAATCCGTGGTTCTGATGCTGGGAGTCTTTTCATCGTGGGTTCTATTGTTGGAGCCCCTCTGTCAGAGGTCTTATGTAATGTCAGCGTTTTGACGGTATATATAGGCCTACTGCAGGAGCCCTATAGACGTGGCTGAATCGTCGTCCCGAAATGTCAGAGGCCTATGTGATGTGATACTTTTTGAAGCCACTTATTAGTTTCTTATTTTATTACCTCTAACATATTTGTTAAAAAGATATTATTAGAAATAATTATAAAATTATTATTATACGTGTTCTCTAAGTCTTGGGGGCCGTCCATAAAGTACGTCACGCTCCAGAGAGGGGGAGGGGTGTAAGAAAGTGTGACACTTTGTGACAGGGGGGGAGGGGGTTGTCCAGCCATGTGTGACATCACGGTATTTTATATTAAATTTTAATTATTTTGTTAATAAACAAAATTGATCAAAAGTGTGTCGTACTTTAGGTTCCGAGATTTGTGACAGTTTGTGACCCGGGGGGGGGGAATGGTCACAAATAGCGTGAAGTAATTTATAGACGACCCCTTGCCTGAAATGTTAGCGTATATATCAGACAAAATATGACATTTCTATGGATTTTAAATTTCAATCGAGGTATCTTTGTATAGCGGAATAGATATGAATCATATTATGATATGTCCGTTTGCTCTTTGTCTTTGTGTTATTTGATCTTATGACACTTATCTATACTGTAGGTAGTAGGAAGCCCAAATAATACTTGAACCTCTTGCTCTTAATTTACAAAGTATAAACTAAAACATTAAAATTTAATTCATATTTTAAAATTATTATATTAAAAAAACACGGCATAATTAAATTGCGTATAACTTATAACTAAACATTAAATGTTTAAGTGTCAATACTGACATATGCCATTTGACACCATCCCTCTGCGCATGCGTAAAATCTCTTTTTTTTTAAATAAAAATTTCAATGAAAATATGCCGGCTTGCTTTTATTGTTGAATAGAAAGTGGAAACAAGCATTAATCTCTTTTTGTATGTATTTTAAATATCATCGTATGGATATAATACAAAAAATATTTATAATTATGAATGAGTAAAACATTTCAAAATAACTGCTTTTTATTTCACTCAAATAACTGAAGAAATTTAAAAAATTAAACAAAAGTAAATCCGTATAAATGTGTAATAATATAAATATTAACATAAATTACTTGAATTTATAATTAATTGTTAATCTTACATTTATTGAATTCATTTTTAGTTGAATTTTAAAATTATTTTCGGTGTCATTTTTTCCATATCAGTCATTTCGTTTAGCATTGTTGACGAATGAATCCTGGTTATCATTGCAAATAGCTTGGCAGGACACTGACAAAATGGCCACCATCCGGCGGACTGACATAATACAAAAGAAATTTTCCAAAGGTAGGCCAGCAAAATCTGAACGAGAACGAACAAACCGACGCCAAGAAGCCTACAAGTGGCGAGATGCACGTCGCATATATCTAGCAAGCTCTTTTGATCGTTGGAGGAAGCTTCGGTCCACTTTAAAGTTGAAAGACTCCAGCCTGGCATGGCATTTGATGGAGGCTCACGAAAAAGGCCCGTGTTCCCTTTGCCGGTAAATAGAAGCAATCTCCTATTTTAAACAAAATATCATAGTTTGGCATATGCTTAAATTTATTTCTTCTACTTTTTTAAAACGTATGTTTTGAGATTTCATTTACGTCCGAGACTAGATTAAAATAGATGGTCGACGTGTCAAATGCAAACAATAATTGACGCCAAGTCGGCAGATGTTTGACCTAATTCGTTTATTTTGTCATGTGTCATGCTATAAATAGCATGTCTGGGGCGAATGTTTATTTATAGTATTGTAGGCTTAGCAGGTATTTGATCTAATACTATTAGTAATATTATAATAATAATATACATTCATGTTTATTGGATCATATAAATGTTGACATTTAAATTATAAAAATATATAGGTACTTTGACAGAAAATTTAAATGAAGTCCAATAGTAATAGTAATAGGCTTAAATAATATAATAATTTAAAAAATATATTAATATATATTATTTTAAAGTTATAGGGCTTGCTAAGACCTTTTCAAAAACACTTGTTTTGTCTTTCTATCTTCTATAGAAGTTGAGTTATGAATTTTTTGTCAATTTTTTTTGCCCCTTATATAACCTATATAATTTATTCCAAAACTTGTGACCCACATTTCAAAATTCTGTACTCTTTCCCTCACAACTTTTTTAATTGTAGAGATATGGGTATCAGATTTTCAGGGGACATTCAAAATCCATTATACAAAACAATGAATAAGATTAAGAAATGTTTGTGGTAAATCAATATTTTGAATTTTTTAATAAATATATTTAAACGCATGTTGAAAAAATGATGTTGAAAATTATAACAAAAATACAAATCTAGGCACTTCGATACTCATTCGCGCATCGTTCTGTGCATATGGAAAATTTACGCAAAAACTGTCATGGCGACATTGACTCGTCTCTTACGGTTTTAACCGTTTTTTGCGTTTTACGTCACATTTCTTCAAATAAAAGAAGGCTTCGTCATCGGTGTCGTGTGCACCGGGAATTTTAGAGTCCGACGGTATCCAATGTGAAGGGATTACTACTATTGTGTTATCGGCAGCAATTTAATTCTTTTGAAGTTATGTCAGAACAATAGAATTTAAATAAAACAAACCCGTAAAAACAAAGTTTTTGGCTATAAATCCCTTATAAATGAGACATAACTAACAGTATTGATTATTTTCAAACGCTACAAACATTTACAGACTGAATCTGTCTTAACTCAACTTTGCTTGATAACCTGGGGAACCGACCTCAGCATGACACGTAAAATGTAAACAAAAGCTCGCCGGTACTTCGATGGGTCTCCTCAACGCGTCAACTCAAACTCTCACGTGGGAAAAAAAACAATAACAGACAGTGAATTTGAATTACATACGTTATATAAGGATAAACTAAAAATGCATTAATTTAATTATGGTACGTTCGATCGATCTGAAATTTTGATACGATGCATTGTTAGGTGAGACGGGTCCGTGTGCCAAATTTCAGCTCGATTGGATCACGGGAAGTGGGTCATTTTTTACTTTTGTTTTTCCGCCGGCCCAAGACAGACAGACAGACAGAGAGAGATGGCGGTGAAGTTAAAATAAGGGATTTTAAAATAACCTTTATGTATATAAGTTTGATATTAATATGAGTTAGAGGTTATTTATTTTCCAATCAGAATAACTTTATTTCATAAAAAATGGACGAGTCGCAAACAAGTTTATCGATTCCCCGTAATGTGAAAATTGGTAATGTCCATCGAGTCATCGCCCCTTAAAAAATAAGAGGGGTTGTCGGAAATAGCTTAAGACTTATTAATTTTATCCCTCGTGCATATATATAATTAAATAATTTAATAAAAAGATTTAGTTAAAGTTATCACGTTATATTTGAATATAATAAAAACACACAAAATAATAATACTAAAACGTTAATAAAACACTAAAAATTATTCAGTTTCAAAATTAATTAGCCTATTACTATTAACTATTAGTACTATTAGTATTAGTAACTATTAGTTGGCTTTCCTTATGTCTCGTGAGACGATGGAAGATTCTGAACTCTTGTTGGATCCTCGCGCATGGCCCTGCAGCTTCTGCTGTGGCTGTACAAGCCCACTCGCGAATGGCAGCCTTTGCCGCTTTTCTGGCACTGAAAGGCAGCACCTGTGGTTGACTGATTAGCTCTCCTTTTCCTCTTTTGGCGCAATTTTTGTTTCATGTTTAGAAAAAAAGATTTGTTAAAATTTATAGTAGTTTGTCGGGAGAGTATTTTATTTCCCGTTTACAGCAGCAATGTAAAAACAGAAGATATTAACTAAATTTAGATATTTAAATGTGCTTGCATTGTATTTTAAATAAGAGTGTAAAAGCGTGATCCACCTGAGGCATAATAAAATGTATAGGCTTCATTTAAATTGTATAATTTACATATTATTGGAAGAACAAAAACTTATTGTAATGAATGTTTTCTCCATTATTTTACAAGATATTTAATTGTTACGTAATTGATGTTAATTACTTTTATATTTGTTATATTTACAGACAAGGAAATGCTGAATATACTTTACACAAGCAAAATAAACCTCTGAAAAATGACCAGCAAGAATTTCTTCCGTCCTTAATAGCTTCAGTCAGGCAGTTATGTCATGCACACTTTGATTTTGAAGACACTATAGAAATTGTTGGACTTTTGTGTTTAGAATTTGATAAATTGAGAAAAGAAAAGTTTAGTCTCAATGAGTTAATTAAATCTGGATTAAAACCAGCTCTTCCAAGTTACATATCTAAGAGTCTGCATGAAAATTCTAGTCTTTCTAACCCAGGGAACAAGTGTATTCTTCCAGTGTCAAAGGTTCAGTGCCATGAAGTTGTGACTGAAAATATCAAAAGCTTTCAAATACCTGAAACAATAGAATCTTGTTTAAAAAAGACTCCTAATGTTGATAGTGAATCAGAAGGATCTTATAAGAATCATTGTGATGATGTGATACAAAGTGTTAATAGCTTCAGCAACTGTGACACTTTCACAACTTTATCTACCTTAGAAAATTCAGTAAAAAAAACTTTAGATTTAAAAAATAAAATATTTTCTGAAGATTCACTAGTTGATGAACCTGACACAATTGATAACAATGTAAATATACTTTTTGATCAAGGGGCCATTTGCAAAGCGTCAACTATTGAAAATTCTACTGACAGTATTAAAGACACCTCCTTTTTGAAAGACAAAAACCTTTCAAAACAAATGAATTGTAGTTCATGCTCATCTCTAGAGATTGATATAGAAAAAACTGACACTTCTCAGGAACCAGATTCTTCATCTGTGTCAATTGTGACCAATTTAAATGAATCATCTGTTAGCAAGACACATGCAATGAGTGTAGATTCTGATATGAAAGACACAGTTAGTCAGAGAGAAACCAAATTAAAGTGCAATAGTCTTGATTCAGCAAATGAAAAAGTGGTAGAAGGGCAAAGGTCTTTAGTTAAGGAAATTATCAATAATCATCAAGCAGGAGAATTACCCCTGGATATGTCAGTCTTAAAATCCACTGTGAAACAAGAGCCTTGCCAAGATGAAGTGTATTATCAGAGGTATTAAATTTCTCTTATTCTTAGTAACATTAGTTGTGTAACTGGTGATCGTTAACTTACACATTGTGCTCTGTTTTTGTGCAAGCTTAGGTTATTTTCTTATAACTAATGTATTCTAGTTAATTTTTTTTACAGTCCGTTATAATAAAGTGTAGATGCATACATTTCCAATATGAACTTAACTTTGCAAAATTTATAATTAGTGGCTTTTTTTTAAAAAAAAGTATCTTTGACAAGCCACAGCCTTAAAATCAATGCAGGGCATATATTGATTGGTCATATTGTCAGTTAGCTACAATTGTGACATGTGCAGAGTGACATTAACTAGCAATAAAAATCAGATATAATGGTACATCTTGCACAGCTGTGCCCCTAAGGAAAATTGTAAAGATTCATGATTTTGTTCTTAAACTTAATGTCTCTTAACATCTTGGAAAAATGTCTCTCTGAACATTGCAGCTTTCAGGAGAGTCAAAGTGATGTTTTTTATGACAAAGGATTTGCAGACAACCATTTTAATTTAGGACAACTAACTCCCTCTCATAGTAAAAAAAAGGTATGTTACTATAACTAAAATTTTGAATACATTTAGGTGTTGATTTTTCTTATCTGTTACAGACAAGATTATACAGAAGATTATTTTCTATAATATCTATTATATAACTATTACTAATTTTGCTTTATGCTTAATTTGAATTTGCTTGTTAGAAAAAAATGGTTATATGATTGCAATATAGATACATTTTATTTGATAAACATTTTTCTTAAATATTTTGAAATTACAAAAACAATTTAATAATTGACCTTTCTGCTTTTAAACAAATTGAAACATAGACACAAACTACTTTTTTTCTGGGCGAAACAAAAGCATATCATTTGGTGTCAAACTTACTCACCATACTGTAAAAGGAAAAAGTATAAATAAATATTTACCGTATATAAAGTATAAGTCAAGGTTTAAGAAAAAAATTCAAGGCCAAAATTAGGGGGTACACGCGTAATTCATTTTATAAATTTTTATCAACACGATAAATGCTATATTTCAAGCTCAGACTCAGATATAATAATGTGAGATATTTTTCGCAAAAAGTATATTGACTCAAAATTTTAGATTAGGTTAGAAATAATTCTGGACATTTATGCACTAGTTATTGCCGGATGTGGTGGAAAACTGCAAACATTCAAATTGAAAGTGCAAAAAAACCACCTTTTTTTATTAAAGACAGTACAGTAAGTTAATACAGTTTATTTATATCGGAATGTTATAATTATACTATATAACTGATTATAAGTTACTGTGAAACCATAGTGTGTGTGGCAAATTGAGTTACAAAAAGCTGACATGCCATGACTTTACCATACTGATTGTTGGAGAAATGCAAAATTTCATTTTACAAGTGATAAATCAGGCGTTGTCTTTTACTTGGCTTATACTCAAGTACCCACGGTATTTGTCTTAAAATTATATTTTTGTTTCAATTTTAAAAAAAACATTAATTTGCTTAATATGTTTTTTAATATTTACAGATGACAGAAACTAGTCACATGGCATCACAAAGAAGCCCTATTTGGTCTGAAAGTTCTCATAGCAAATCAGGAAAGTTTAAAGAAGATATTCATGCAAGCATACCATGGCAGAGGAGGGACATGTCACGTAAGGAGGAATATGAATTTCTTGAGTTTCACCCATTCTCTGATCTTGCAGAATTCACCCAGCATTATCCTCATGTTCATCAGCGTACTTATTACAGATGGAAGCGTCGCATAAAAGAAGAATATATTATCCTGGAACAGTGTCCTGAAATGAGCTTTCAAGAGTTTAGCAGTGTTGTCCTTCAAGCCAAAGAGTCAGTTTATCGGTTATGGAAGTCTCTTATTGCTCAGGGGAAGGGTTTTTTTGCACCCTCAGACTCATCAAAACGGTTAGAGGCAAAATGTTTGCTTAAACCTAATATGCATAATAATGAGTATATTTTTTTGCAGAAAAACCTGTCTGTTAATTATGAACAATTTTGTCAGCAATATCCTGGAGTGCCCGTAGATGTTTTTAATGTGCTAAAGAGAAAAGTTATGCAAGAGTTTTGGTTGT
Source organism: Ampullaceana balthica (assembly GCA_944989445.1). Taxonomy (NCBI): domain Eukaryota; kingdom Metazoa; phylum Mollusca; class Gastropoda; family Lymnaeidae; genus Ampullaceana; species Ampullaceana balthica. The sequence continues at coordinate 1,048,171 of CALYLW010000316.1, read as the reverse complement.
ATTATCAAAACCAGCACTTGAGCTTTAATGATTTTTCAAAAATTGTAAATATTACTGAAGATGTTTTTATAGCATGGAGAGATTATGTTGAAACTTTGAAATCCAACTCCATATCCCAAAGTTTAAAAACTGGAAGCGTGTCCCCTAATCCGTCAGGTTCTTTATCATTTCAGTCCATGGGCAGTCCCAAATCATCTACATCTAATTTACATACTCAACTCTCTAAAGAATCTTTTTTTGGCATGATGAATGGAAATTCAAGTTTTAATGAGGCCATGGCTTCCTTTCATGCTGGTGCTTTAAATCCAACTTTGAATGAGTCTGTTGCCAGAAATCTTTCTGCGAGCTATTTAGCTTCGCTGCAAAATATGATGTTTCCATGGCCTAGTTATTATGGTATGGCATCTCCCCTGGGACAGCAAATATTGCCCATGATGCTCTGGCCACAGATGATGGGCTTAGCCGGAAGTATTGCAAACCCACTTGGTCTTGCAGGGCCTCATGTTGGAAACACAAGTGGTAATGCTGCAACAATTTCGAGTGAATCTCCTTCAGAAAATGTCCATGGCAACTCAGAAACTTCCACTCCAGATTCACCTTCTGAGGAGCCCAACTGCAAATATCAACAAGGTACAAAGAGGATGGTTGTGGATGACACTGATAATTTAACAAAGGCAGAGTCCACTAGAAATGATAAAAAGGCTAAATTATCACATGAGAAAGATGACCAAGAGTTTTGGAGTACAGTTAATAGATCTAGGAAACAAAATAAACAGGAGTATGTTTATTATCTCAAAAATCCTGAGCTTGGTTTCAAAGAGTTGGAATCTTTATTTCCAAGTATTTCCCTGAGAACCTTTTATAGATGGCGTAAGGAAATGAATGCAGCAGTAATGTTACTGGAAGACAACATGGATATGACTTTCCATCAGTTTCAAATGGTTTTTCCTGATATTCCTGAGGAGGTTTTTGATTTATGGAAAGAAAAATCATTGACTGGCAAACACTCCGAAAATGACAACTTACCTTTAGGAAGCGAGAGAATTTTATCTAATGGTAGTTTAGTGTACACAGATTCAAAGTGCTCATCACAGTCATTGACAGAAAGTACTGATAAAGTTAAAGATGAAGAAAATTTAAGCGGTTGCAACCTCTTGAAGTCTCAAGTGGTCAGCATCGGAGAGGACACAATGCATTTTAGAAAATACAATAAAGAAGAGTATATATTTGTGCAGAAAAATCCAAACATAGTTTTTGCTTCTTTTTCAAAATTGTATCCAAACACTTCATTGAGCAGTTTTTACAGGTGGAAAAAGGAGTTTAAAGATGCAGTTGATTATTTAAAAGCCAATCCCTCTATCAGTTTTGATGCATTTAAGACAGTAGACTCCAGTGCCACTGAGGAAGCTTTTAATGTATGGAAAATGTTTGCATTAAATGAATGTCTTATTGAAGATCCTGAAATAAAAAAATCTGATGACAAAGAATCAAGAGTCCAAAGTTATTCTAATAGAAAACCAAATGGTCCTGAATATTCTTTCTTACAGTTAAATCCCTACATTGAGTTTTCTCAATTTTCTCGCACATATCCTGATGTACCAAAACGAACTTTCTTTCGCTGGAAACGTGAAATTCAACAGATTCTTAATTATGTGCGAGCCCAACCAACTATTGAATTTTCTGATATTGCCTCAATATTACCAGAAGTTTCTCAAGAAATATTTTTTAAGTGGAAGAATATGGTAACAGGGGAAACAAATAATTTTAAAAAGTTTGATAATAACACAAAAGTAAGTAGCCAAGAAGAGATTCCTTGCAAACCTGAAATTGATAAACACACTAAAAGTGAAATGACCAAGGCTTTACTGTATCTAATGCACAATCCAACAGTTAGTTTCAAACAGTTTAATGATCTGTTTGACTTTGTCTCACCTGTTACATTTGCATTGTGGCTTAAGAGAATTAAAACAGTTGTCGTTCATATTGCAACGAACCCAAGTATAGATTATGCTGCTTTTAAAGTAAATATCAAAGATGTTACAGAGGATATTTTCAATGTTTGGAAAAATTTGAACTCTGATGACATCACCACAATAGACGCTGCTTGTGAAGAAGCAGCAAAAACTGAGAACAGTAAAGTTGAGAGTTTGGATGGCCACAAAGATTTACCTCCAGGTGAAAACCATTTGCAAGCAGGATATGAATATTGCCAGAAAAATCCCTTTTTGACTGTGGAGGAGTTCCATTCTAAATTTCCTAGTTTATCTGAAAAATTATTTCATAATTGGAAGGTGCAAATAAAAGAAGAAATCCAGTTCTTAAGACACAATCCCAACATTTCATTTGAAGAGTTTTCACAACTCTATTCTCTTAAGGAAGAAGTTTTTGACCTGTGGAAGTCAAGTACAATAATCAATACTGATGAAAAAATTGAATATTTTCTTGAGACATCAGACATGCATACAAATGATGGATTTGAGGGTAGTAGAGAAGAATTCTCCACTGCTTCACGTAATAAAATCATAGGAACTCATTACAAGAAAAGGAGCAATAATATGCTAAATAGTCAACCTCACGTAATCCATGAAGATGCTAATGAAATGTCTGGGGATAAAAATGATCCTAATGACAAAAGTCCCAATCGGACATTGAATGAAATAATTTATGATGATTCAATAGATATGGCTAGTGAGCCATCAAATAGATCAGCTAAATTTGTGGAATCTGGAGCTCATTACAATAAATTGATAGACAAAAATGGACTAAGTGCTTTCAAAGCTGCTGCTGCATTTTCAAATGAAAAAATGACATCTACTCCTAATAAACCATTGGTGGAAAACTTGTTCAAGAATAACAACAACAGTTTACCATTAGAATCTGCATTATGTTTATCTCCCATTAAGGTGGAGAATTTTCTTCCAACAACTAGTACTTCTGGCCCTATGCACCATGTCTATCCTAATGCCAGTTCTGAACATGGACTTGCTGCTTCAGATTTATATGGTACAAATATGATTATGTCAGCTGTGCCCAATTCTTCTCTTTCCGCATTAATGGCTATGTCGAGAAACAGTGAGACCTCTGGCATTTTGAGCCAGGCTTCAGGAGAAAGAGTGATTCCAAAAAAAGAACTCTGCTTACCTTCTTCTGTTAACAATTGGCAAAGCGCCAATTGGGGTCCTAACAAAGAAGAAGATGAAGCCTTTTCTTCTCAGCGTCAAAAAAAGATGAGTCGTGCCGAGTATATGTTTGTTAAAGACAACCCTGATGTTGATTCTCAAGAATTCTCTCGTATTTTTCCAGGAGTCTCAGCCCGCACATTTTACAGATGGAAGAAGGAAATAAAAGCACAACTGCAGTTGGCCTAGATTTAAAATTAGATGCATGCTTTATTGTAAAGTTTCCTTTGTTTAATGTGTGTGTGAACATTTTAGAATTTCTTTCATGAAATTTTAATTTTGCTATTAAAACCTGTTTTGCCTGTTAGAGCTATATAAAAATGCAGAATGTTCAGACACTTGCATTTGTGTTTTAAGAATAATGTATTTTCTAGCAATGCTTTTGTTTTTATGCACACACAAACAAGGGTGAATTACAAAAAAATCTATTCACCATTTGTGTTCAAGGTTTGTTTTTTTATTTACTTTTGAGGGATATCTACTGCTTAATTATTATTATTAAGATGATGTTTACCCCTTTCATGTTATCCAAATGCTGATTAGGGTTTCTTTGGTTTGAAAAAAAATATATACATTTTTTTTACAAAGATTCCTGGAAAATACATTATTACATTTGAAATGTTTTTTTAAAGTGTTGTGATGAAGATAATATGGTTTCACTGTAACAATTGAATAAGAAATTTTAATTTCACAATTTATAAATTTAAAAAGTGAATATAAATCATTAGGTCTTTTAAAATTATCCTTTTGACATTGTATTTTTCTCGATGTTAATTGAAGCAAAGCTTTCATAGACCTTAAGCCGAAAGAGTTTTTCTGTTAGCACAATTTTACAATGTTAGGTCGCTTTCTAATAAACTGATTCATATCATTTACATAATTTATTGTGTCATTTGATCAATACACAATTTTTTATTATTTTGATTGAACTTAACCTTCTTTTGAAAGAAGGTCACTGCATCTTTAAATTACAGTGTGGGTGCCTTGAAAGATGAAATTCGCTCTGATCTCTTGTGGGTTGTTTATTTAAAGCACTATAATAGTGACACTTTTATTTCCTACATTATGTGCAATAGTACATCATTGTTAAATATCACATTTGTTATATATGTTGACTTTGTTTCTCTTGCATTAAGTAATGCCATATCATCCCTGGTCTTTTGTAGTTTAAATCATATATAATGCACCATACCTCAACCATATCTAACATACAAAATGTCACCATTACCTGTCATTCAATTCAAGATTTACTTGTTTTATTTTTTACTATAGAGATCTCATTAGAGGTGCATTGTTGCTTTTGTGTGCCTAATTTTTAAGAAACTGAATATATCAATTGTTATGAGCAATTTTGCAAAGCCAACATTTGAAGTGAACTGCTAATTTAATTATTTTTTTACCAGTACATATTTTAAATTGATGAACCCTGTGATGATTTATTTAGAGTTTAACTTTGGCTAAAATTTCAGCATTAATCAATAAAGAATATAGGAAAACCTTGAACTATTGTGAATCATTTATAAGTAAAAATATTATTACAATTTAATATTAATTGTTTATAATCAAATAATTTATTTCTGTTATACTAAAATTTCCACTCTTGATAGAAAAGGAAATTTTAATAGGGAATTTCACACAAAATACAGTGGGTTTTTTTTTAAGCAAATACTTTTTTCTTTGGTTTGTCGTTTTATTATCAGCATTATTAATTTGTCACTAATTCCACCAAAGTTAAAACTAAAATGCTACCTCACTTTGGTGAGACCTGCACTAGAATATGCATCTTCTGTATGGGACCCATCCACCAAAGAAAACATTGATAAACTAGAACAAATTCAAAAAAGAGCTGCCAGATTCATTACTGGAGAATATTCGAAACTGACAAGAGTGACACCATTAGTTAAATCATTAAACCTTGAAACACTAGAGGATAGAAGAACCAAGAGCAAAGTAGTAATCATACATAAAGCAATTAATTCTAATTTAGAAATACAACACAAAGATAACTTAATACAACCCTCAGATAGACATAAGGATAAAAACACCTTTCTTATTCCGTATGCAAGAACAAACACATACAAGTTTTCCTTCTTCCCGTCCGGAATTCGGGCGTGGAATGGGTTGCCTGAAGAATCCAGGAAAACCAACACTTTATCAACATTTAAATCTCTAATAAAAATGCAGGACTAAACACAAACCATAGATAAGCGTAGGACGCAATAATCTTCTGTATAGAAGGAGCGTCTGTAAACAGATAAGATAAGATAAGTTATAAAATAATTTTTTTGACATCAGTTTTGTCAGACAAAAACATATCAGTTTTGTAAAAAGTTATATATTATCTGTATCATCACAAGGGTTAAAGTGGATCTTTCACACCAAAGCGAATGATTGTTTAGAATTTCGATGTCATCATTAAATTGTTTTTTTTTAAAGTTAAACACTTCAGTTTTTTTAGTTTGATCTTGTTACTAGTCTTCCATGTTGTGTCTTCAACATTAGACATATGCAGCTTTGCTTTGTCATCATTTTATAGTGTTTATCTTTTTTAAAATATAGATAATTTTATCTCCATTTATGTTTCCTCGTTACTTATTGGCTTCCATTTTAAATTTAAACATTGTTTATGCATCCTTTGTTTAGAATTGTATATTTTAATTAAATTTAATTATATGCAACTGATAATTATAATGCTTTACAGGATTTTAGAAACTAAGCATGTATTAAGTAACCAAATTTTTTTTAAGTTCTGCATTCAACAAAGCTGTAATCAAAATGGGTAGCAGTTTTAAAAAACCTTTATTTATAGGACTGAGAACTATCCCCTGTTAAAGATTATGGCCTTAATGCTTCAGAATACATAAATTTACAAAATATATTGTTTATCCCTAGATTCAGCTTTATTGCGTTGCTCAATTTTTTTTTAAAACATAAGCCCTAGTTAAAAGTGAGAAGGTTATTAGAAAAACCAGAACTCTTTAATGTGTTCAATTTACAAAAGTTTGTTGAATAAATCTTAATGTTCCGGATTAACATTTTTTCAAGATTGGTAAATGTTTATCTTTTTGCCACAGCAAGATCAGATAGAGCAATCAGTTGAACATTTTCCTTGTAAAATGTAAATACTTTTTCTTACATCTCTTTCAAGACCATTTAAAATTCAGAGATTTTATATAATTCAAAAAAATTGATGTATATTTCACTTCAATAAAAAGAACGAAGTTTACCTCACGTTGACCAGACGTCAACTTAACAACAATGTTCCATATGTTGGCAAGAAGTACATATTTAGTTATACAATGTAGATGTGAAGCGCTTATTGAGTTTCCTTGATTGCATTTTACAAAGTTTTTGACAAATCACACTAATTATGTGTAATTACTACTGATATGTCGTAAGCCACATTGTTAGTTTAATCTATTTATAGTTTGCACTTTTTAAATAATGGTAATTAATGATTTAATAAAGAATGCCTGGAGTATCGATAACTATAAAATAAACTTTTTAACATTCTTATTTCATGTATTTTATTATTTTTTGTTAATTTAATTATCTGTCTCAACTATATGAAAGAATTTCAGTGCTGGGTGAGAAAATAGCTAAAGTTTCAATTAAAAATCTTTTAAAGACCTTTTATTTCCAACTCTGTAGTATTGGAAGGAAAGATGTTAACACAATCAGCATTTCTTCTCCTGCAGGGCTCAATTCCTATCTTATTTTAATTCATTGTTGACAAATAAATAATTATATTTTTAGATGTACTTTCTTCTTATCTTGTAGCTGAAGTTTTTTTGTTTTTTTTGTGTGGCATAAATAAATTGACCAATTGTATAATCTTAATATTTTTTGTTATTTGACTTGATTAATTTATAAATGAAACACTATGTACCTCTGACTTTTTGATGACTTTGACTTCAGTAGCTCATAGCTTTAACTGTTTAGATTTTTTGTTCACTTATAGTGCCTTTTTTTAATGCTGATTGGTTCCAAATGCTATAAATGAGTGATGGGAATCATACTGTTCTTCATTATGTTACATTGCTTTATTCACAACGAGTATTAAATATTGCAAATGCTCTGTTTATATTGGTCGGAACTGCTACATAATACCTGGGTTAATTATTATTATGAGGATGCGGATTTTTAGTTTTGTGTAGCATTGACATTTGTTTTTTTTATGTACTGATTATATATTTCTCAGCTTCCAGTTTTTTTTTACATGGCTTCTTAGAAAAGGGTTTAATTAAATACTAAGCCTGTTTGTTCAGCAAAAAAGCATGTTACAATCTCAATTAGAGGTAGAATAACTAAGGTTGAGGAAGAGACAATTTATTAATTTTGATTTTAGAGTTCAGCTAAGACAGTGGGAAAATGTGCAAAATTCTTGCTTCTCCGTTTCCTGGTGTCTGTCTGAGAATCACAGCAGTAAACATGCTTAATTAAATTAATTTATAATTGAAAAAATTGCTTTACAAAAGTTGTTTAAAAAGTATTCAACTTAAAATTACTTAAACGTCATGAACTCTTAACTGGACAATGTTATTTTACACACTAACATAATTCTTTTAAATAAGTACACAATTTTTAGGTGATATATATGGTAAATTAAATAAGAGTTTAGCTTATCACTTAGAAGCTCATTATTCATTAACTTGATTCATGCATGTAAACCTAATGGATTGTAACTTAACAAGCAAAGACTTTTATTTTTTGTGTTAATCTTGCATTGGATTCTCTTAAATTTTGGGTTATGTTTCTTTTACCTACTGTTATTTGGCTAAAAATTGTGTATCCTTTTTTTTTAAGATAGAAAATGTTTTTAAAATGTATTAAAGATTCTTATATATCTTAGATTTAATGAGAAACTTATCATATATAATATAAAAGCCCAAGTCACTCATTGGATGTGGAACGCTCATGATGTAGAACAGTCTATAGCAGTTTTAAAATAATCGTGTGGTGATTAGCGCTGTAAAAATATTTAATATGACGTCATTGGTTGATCTTATATTTAACACAAGGTGTGCATCAAAAGGTGTGCAAATTAATTACAAATTAAAGACGCGCTGTAAAAAATATATTATATGACGTCATTGCTTTAGCTTATATCTTAATTTTGGAAAAAGGGAACGATGTAAAAATAGGATTTGATGATTTATAATTATAAAATACTTTGTGTACATTTCAGGAAGTTTAATATTTCGTATTTATCAAACAAGGATAAGTTACTTGGGGTTTTGACAAAAAAAGTGGCGGCCCCTATAAAAATACTTTGTGAACATTTCAGCAAGTTTAATTTTTGCTTATGAATAAGGTGGGCGCCGTAGGCGCCCTAAAAGAAGTGGGCGCCGAAGGCGCCACGGCGCCCCGGAACAATCTAGTAAATAATATAAAAGCCCAAGTCACTCCCTTTTGGGAAGGATGTGGAACTCTGAGGAACGATGTACAACAGTCTATAGCAGTTGAAAAATCGTGTGTTGATTAGCACTGTAAAAATATTTAATATGACGTCATTGTTTGATCTTATATTTTAAAATACAAGGTGTGCATCGGTGCGCATGATGATTATAAATTAAAGATGTAAAATACTTTGTGTACATTCTAGGCAGTTTAATATTTCGTATTTATCAAACAAGGATAAGTTACTTGGGCTTTTGACAAAAAACAAAGTGGGCGCCGTAGGCGCCCAACAACCTCTATTATTAAATACTTTGCGTACATTTCAGAAAGTTTAATATTTCGTATTTAACAAAAAAGGACAAGTTAGTTGGGCTTTTGAAAAAGGTTGGCGCCATAGGCGCCCTAAAAAAGTGGGCGCCGCAGGCGCCACGGCGCCCTGTCACAATCTAGTTGATTTATAATTTAGCCATATTTTTTTTTAACCAGTGCTAAGTCATAGGATGAAGCTTAAAATGAACTGCATTTCCTTAAGAAAATTAGCTTTTTAAAATCATTTATTTGTACTTGACATTTAGAATGCTGTGTGACACATTTTATCAAGAACAAATACCACTTATTCAACATAATGATTTTGAAACCACTTTTTATGTAGTATAATGCCACAGTTTAAATGAGATGCACCTCTTGCAATAGACTGACTGTCTAATTTAGGTAATCAAGACAAACAAGATATTTTTTTTTCCTCAAAATAAAAAGTTGTGAAAACAGTTATGTTGTAATACTTTAGACTTAGATTGACTTGTAGAATTAGTGATTTAATACATTTTACAATTCCTTATACAGTATTGTTTACAAAATGTTTCAACACATGTCTTTTTGTACATATTTTTATGTATGTGTAATTTAATATTTAGCTTGTCACAGTTCTACATGGGGTTAAAAAAAAATTCTGCTGACATATTGACACATTTCAAAGTGTATGAGGGGGGAAATTATATAAGTATAAGCAAAAGGGTCACTATTGCAAACAATATAAATGCTCTTCAGTTACTTCCCAAAGCTAATCCTTTAAAAAAAATTTATTATAAACACTTTCTTAAATCCTACTTCAAATTAGTAAATCAATATTTCACAGGTTTAAGGAACTTCATTGGGTTAATATTTGTACTTGTAGGACTTATTTATTAAAATAGTATAAGTAAAGCAGCTGTATAAAATGTTATTAATTTTTTTAATAACAGTGTCAAATTATGTGAGTTTTTTTTTATTTGTTAAATGCTTATCAGTATTTAAAAGTACCATATTATTGAAAGGAAAAAACTGAGAAAAGAAATTTGTCAAGCTCTTCTGCTTATTATTTTTGTTAAACACTCCACAATTAGCACATATATTTCAGTATTAATTTACTGGTATGTCATAATTAATAGTTTTATTTTTAGCCTTATGTTATTTTTTTATTAAGTGTATATTTTTAAACACATAATAAAATGCAAGCATTTATTTAATTTTGATTTACACCATGTGTGTTCTTATAAAATCTTGTCTGCAATAGCAAATTATTCTGATGACCTTGTTCATATAAGTTGACAATCAAACTAATGGTTGTTCAAAGCTACTGTCTCTTGTACAAAATTTAGATCTTTGTGGGATTTTATGAATAAGATTGTGAAGGTAAATATTCCTGATTTTACTTGGGAATAATATGCATTTTTGCTGTAGGTCTATTTCATTTTTCAGTTGACTATGCAATAATAAAATTGAGTTGTTTAGATTAAAAGTCAGTTTCCTGTTATTATTGCCAGAGATTGCTTTGTGTAATTAGCATGGTCATGGACACGAGTATAAGATATTTCTGTTAGCAAGATGAATGCACATGTTGAAGTATGGCATTTGTTATCTTTCTAACTGAACCATTACTTCCATTAAGTAGGTTTCTAACATTTGTCTGAGAGCCAGATGCAGCCATCAATAGAGCCACATCTGGCTCGCGAGCCATGGTTTCCGACCCCTGGTCTATATAGTTTAGAAAATGTTTGGATGGGAAACATTCTTGTAGAATTTTTCAACAGATAAATTTGACTACTTGTATAACTGTGCATGCCATTTGACTTTCGTCCTAGCTTTTCTTTGGATTATTCACTTGATATGAATAAGATAGAAATGGACATTGATTTAAAAACATATAGTTAATAAATTAAACTAATCAAGCAGTGGAATAGCTTGAACTTTCTACCTTACTTAAAGTTACTTAGGGGCCGTCCATAAATGACGTCACGCACCTAGGGGGGGAGGGGGGGTCACACTTGTGTGACGTTGCGGGACGAGGGGGAGGGAGGGGGGTTGAAGAAATGTGACGTCACATCAAAAGGGTAACTTTAAATAAAACATCCACTGAAATATTTGTCGCTTACAATTTATTTAATGATTTATTTTTTCTTTAAAAAAAAATAAATCAGTGCTTCTCAATGTGCTGGTCGGTAGGCCATCAGACGCTGGTTGGCGTATGCTATCAAGACACGAAAATTAAATCTAATTATAATCCTTAAGTTTTGAGAATCCACAAGATAAACATATGAAATTGTTACACTGCGTCGTTTGATGTTGACATCAAAGCATTTGTGGATCTAACCGCAGCTCCGTTTGGTTCTCTCATGCCCGTTACCACAAAATATACAATTTTATGTATGCGTTACCCCCCCCCCAGACTCTAGGCCCTGCTCATGTGACTCGGGGATTTGGGGGAGCGTCTTTAGCACGCCCCCCCCCCGAAAATGCTACTGGTGCGTTTTACAAGCATGACAAGTGTCTAAAAATGATTTGAATAGGATTATGTGTAGATATTTTAAGTCAAAACGACACGGAATATCCTTTTTCTTTAAAAGGGGAGGGGGGGGGAATCTATTTGATAGAATTAAAAACGTTTTAAGTTTGATATAATTGTTCGATGGTTTTTGATAAAACGCCCCTGGCCATTCTAGTCTTCTAGATCAGTGCTTCTCAAAGTGGTGGTCCGCGGACCGACGCCAACCGCTGCCGGTCCGCAGATGTTCTCAAAAAAAGGACAGAAAAAAATGTCAGTGCAGGGAAAATAGTGCACAGGTCCCTGGTACAATGTAAAAAATTCCTGCTGGTCCGCAATACTAAAAAGTATGAGAAGCACTGTTCTAGATATAATGGTAAATGAGCCCATTTAAAATTAGTCAAGTATTCATTAACTTTATTGAATGCATCAAATTCTTGACATTGCAATTCGAGAGGAGAACAAAACAACTTTTCTTCTTAGCTCAGTTTTTAAGGCATTAATTTTAAATATCACAGAAATGATACGTGATAAAGACAAGTCATGTGGATTAAGATTATTGTCACTCGTGTCAATATAAATGAAAGTATGGTAGATTTAGGTGTCTTCATATAGTGCATAGGTAAGAAATCTACATAGTTGTCAAATTTAAAAAAAATGCATTTTCTGGAAGGAACCTGTTTAATAATGGGCATATGTTCCAAGCGTACACGTACACATGACGTATTTTAATATATCTAGCGGATTGTAGTGGATGTTATATGTCCCAAATGAGTCTGCATTACCCCCAAGAATTCCCTTTTTGACCCCAGTTCAGGTTATTTACCTCTGTTCGCCGACCTCTGTCTTACGGGATGCCCGTCAGTCAATTGAGGGATTTAAAAAAAATACATTTTAAAAATGTTATTTTTAAATAATTTTTTTTGTAAACAAAGACGTTAACCGTGATGATCAATAGTCAATGTTTAATTTGTATTCATTAAAATAAAATATAAGCTAAGGATGTTAACACAGTTCGTTTTCTAAAGGCCGGTTAAACGTTTTTAAAAATGATTCACGCGGGTTACGATATTACAATTTAGATCTTCACTAAATAAATAATAAACACTTAAATGATAATAAAAGTGATTTGAAATATACTTATTTTCAAATAGTAAATAAAGTTGTTGTTTTTTTTGTTTCTTTGTTATTATTTTTTTTGTTTTGTTTTTTTTTGTTCAAAGATTTGTGACGTATTTTTAGAGGGGGGGGGGTCTAAGTTTTGGTGACGTCGCGTGACGAGGGGGGGGGAGGGGGTCAAAAATCGGCAAAAATCGCGTGACGTCATTTATGGACGGCCCCTTAGTAAATTATCTTAAAAAGTAAACTTTAAGCAAGGCACTTAGAAAGATTGGCAATTACATGTGTGTAACATCTTTGTTATGTTTTACTTATTAACAGTGCTTTTTTTTGTAAAAAAAAATAGGTGCCGGTACTCAGTGATGGACTGCGTAACTTTAACTACCAGTTCGCACCTCAATGCAAGCTAAATCACATCTGCAAAGATACTAAATGTCTAAAACAATTTTATTTTATAATTAACCAATAAAAATAAACGTTTAAATACAAGAAAAGTTATAATTTTTTCCCACATTAAAAAAGGTGCCGGTACCCCGTACCGGTGCGTACCGTCACTAAAAAAGCACTGCTTATTAATATATCTTGTAGGCGTTCTCTCAATACATAACCTTGCATACAATAATCCTCTGAAGAACTGGTTTCAATAAAACAACTTTAATATCTACACTATGCACATAACATATAATTTGAGGTTATACAACGTGGAATACTCAGGCACAAAACCGCCATGACACCAGAATTCTCCAACACTCCTAATCTCGAACCTTCTTCCCGCGCTTTCACTCACGTGACCCTTTCCGTCATCCAACTCGTGATTCACACGTGACAATGTGTAATTCTAATTTCTAGGTTATATGTTGTCAGTTCTGATTACATATATTCAGCTCACAACGTTTTATGATTCCCACTGGCTCCCTTTCTCTGTGTCACGCATTTAGGTTTGCCCACCCACCCCCTCGTGCACATTTATTGTACTTAATTGGTGTAGTTGTGGCTAGCTATTAGAATTTCCTGAAACTTATTTATTTCCATAAACATTTTTAATTGCTTGAGCCCAATTTAAAAATTATTTATTCAAATGAGGTCTGGCATCCTTCAAAAAGCTCACTGCATGCCAGGTCCCCACCCCCACCCCGAATAAGTCCTGTTTAATAATATTTTTTTTGACAAGTGGAGTCCGCGATTCATGGTTAATTAGAGTTTAGACACAAATGAATCATTAAATGCTGACCATCGCATGAACAATCCCATGTTCACCCCAAAACAAAGTTGACCTACTTAATTAAATTAGTAAATAGACTTACTATGCTTGAATAAATAATAATTAGAAGAGTTACATTCATAATATCGGCATTTATCATATCAAACCTAAGTCCAATTTGCTGTCTTAAATTAACGAAGAATTAACAAAAAGCTGACAAAATACAGCCTTCTCAATGTACCTACATTTACATATTGACTCGTATCTTTTATTAAATTTGTATGAAATCTGTCCTTAAAAAAGATAAATATAGCCCCAATATTTCTATTAATAGCTCTCCGCCATATTATGACCAAGCCTATAGATAACGGACTTTTAAAAGTGAGACAGCCATCAGGCTTTTAGATAAATAAATATTACATGTTATTAAAACAGAATAGATAATATGTTTTCCGTCGTGATCGACTATGATCATTCTCATGACATTAGCCAAGTGCTTGGTCAACCATGTCTATCCTTTGGTGGCTTATCAGTCTTTTTCTTGCCCGAAGGGTGCGTCAGGACCGGCCTTAAGCATATGCAAACTAGGCAGCCTCCGATTAGTGGGGGCCTCGCGCAGGAATCATATATTTTTTTTTAATTTATATTTTTCTATTACATTTAGGGCCACAAAATTCACTTCGCCCTAGGGCCTCCAATTCACTAAGGCCGGCCCTGGGTGCGTCCCCGTGTCGGACCCGAGATCGTTGGGATACCATCAGGAGGGTTTCGAGCACGATCTTTCCTGGCCTGTCGTCTGCATAGACTTGACAGCCTGTCATCTACCTAACTAGTTGCTGCGCCGCATTAATCAGAAGGCTCGGTCACTGGCTGCTGCCTTTCAGGTGTCATGCCCAGCCCAATGTCGTACGCCTTCAGTGCGGTCAGGAGGGTATCTTTGTAGCGCTTCCTTTGACCTCCGTGAGCTCTCTGCCCATCAGTAGGCTAGCCATAGAAGAGCCTCTTTGGGACCCGATGGTTTGGCATGAGCTCGTCGTGCCCCGCCCAGCGTAGTTGAAGTTGGTACTGCATCAGGCTTGGGTAAATACTAGGCAATGATAGATAAGATGAAGTAAATTACATATTATTATATACCGCTGAAGTGCAGGGGTCAAACTTTGGTGAAGATTTACTCGCTCATCCAATAACACGTTAGGGGCCGTCCATAAATTACGTCACGCGATTTTTACACCCCATCCTCTCCTCGTCACACTTCGTCAAAAAAACGTACCCCCCCCCTTTTTTTCAACATGACGTCACAATGCTTTGCCACCCCCCTCCCTCCCCCCCCCCAAAAAAAAATCCGTATTTTCTAATTGAATATTAGCATGTTGCCAATTACTTTTTTTGTCATTTAAATATGTATTTAGTGTAAGTCTGCACTCTAACATCGTAACACATGTGAAGCCATTGAAAACATATTAAATAAATTGCAAGCAATCAAATATTTAAGTGGAACTTTTATTTAAAGTTGCGCGTTTTGGTGTGACGTAAAACCCCTCCCCCTCGTCACACATCATCACAAATGCGTGACCACTTCCCTCCCCCTCTTTAGGCGCGTGACGTCATTATGGTCGGCCTCTTGCTTGAATGCATGTTTTGTCAATTAAATTCAAGTAGGTGAGAGCAGCGGAGTAGCGTGGGTACGTGCCGCCTTGGGCAGAACCCAGGTTTGCCGCCACACCCCTCCCAGAAAAAAAATATTTTGATGCTTTTAAAAATGTATTAGAAATTAATATTATGGACAATATTCATTTTTTATGCTAGAAATTAATAGAAGAAGTTTCATTTTTTAAATTAAAATTGAAGTTTACTGTTTTTCATCATGGCACAATCTAAGATGTATCAGTATCACTGTTGTCAACCATGCTATGCTAAATAACCAAAATAGCATTGTTGATGGTAATTAATTTTTCAATAACTTAATTTTAGAGAAGTTTCTCTCGCAGCTGGCATTGCTGATGACAGTTCTAAGGAATATTCATTACTAATATATTATATTAGCTAGGCAGGGTAACTTCGGAGCTTAATAATATAAATAATATAATACACTTTGATAAACCAAAGTAAAAACAGTCCTTGGTTGACAGTCAGGCCCAGATTTAAGAGACCCAGGGCCCCTAGGCACTTTTTACTTTTGGCCCCCCCCCCAAACCATCTCGAAGCAATTTTGGAAATTTAGCAAATTAAATGCTGTAGTACAGAACATATAATTTTTTTGACTTTAGTGACTTTAATAAACATCAAAATAATATTCGTCTTCAGAGACATATCTCACAATGAAAGAAAATTTATCTACATGAGAAATGTCCGGAGTAGAGCCCAGAGAAATAGAGAAATATTTTGAACTTTTTTAAAATCTCAGTCACGATTGTATTGTAATTATTACCTTTGCCATGATATTAATCATTTCATCGCATATTTTTGACGAAAGATATGATGTGCCACTTCCTTTGTTACCGTGGCGTTTTATGTGTAAGTCCAGAAAAGGATCAACCTCAGCCAAAACTGCTATGGTCATAACATAGTTCCCACTGTTTTTTTTTAAAAATCCTAATCAGAAAGTAAGCTCACAAGAGCCACAATTCGCCTCAAAACCTTATCCCAGTATTTTATTTCTTCGTCTGTTTGAAGAACAAGACTCTTGTCAACTCTACCGCCATCATTCTTCCTAGCTATAAGTGTGGCAAGTGCTGACCTGTGTTCGTCCGAATTCTCGTGTTCCTTCATTCTTTGAACACATTTTTCCAGTCTATGAACCCTTCATTAGCTAGTGACGCACATTTCCCAAACATCTTACAAGGGGCGCAAAATAATGCACCCTTGCTCTTCTAAAATATGAAAATACGGTCCCTGTCAATTTTCTGTAATCTGAACCCCAAATCTCGGCTCGGGCGGTGTCTTGCCCTGTGTGTGGTATGTGAAGTCAGGGTCGTGCAGTTTTTTGCTGGTGGTGCAATCTGTCACACCCACCCTACGCCTTCTCCACAATATCACAACAGCAGCTCAGAACGCGGCTTACAATGACAAACCAACACAAACGAACCCCGTGCACTTGACTACTGGGTAGTGTATGCAAAATGTAGTAAAAATATTTATTATACATGCACTATTATTTTCCATAAAGCTTTTTGATAATGAAGCCAGGCTTTTGGGCTTATGTAAAGATTCCACAGCCGGGGCCCCTTGGCTGGCTGGGGCCCTAGACCCGGGCCTTGTGGGCCTAGGCGAAAATCCGGCCCTGTTGACAGTGTCACGTGAGATACTCTAATACTCTAATTTAAAGGCAGAATTTGAAAGTCCCGTAGATTAGCCTCAGATACATCAATTCCAGATTTTTTTTACTAATACGTGTAATTACACTAGCATCGTCCTCGGTGTGACCACGAAAATCCAAATTTTATTCTCCATGCATTTATTAATGTCAAACATTCTAACAAGAACCTCTTTCAGTTTTGTTTTCTTTTCCAAAAATGTATTTTTTTTAATTTAAATTTTTATTATTTTTATTTTTTTGGTAGTGAATTCTTTTTTATCCGATTTTTGTTTCCTTCCAGTTGTAAAACTTTGATAACATTGAGCAATTGATTCATGAGTCAAAACAAAAGACATTAAGATTAAAAAGTGATATTTAGTAAAATAAACTATTTATTTAAGAACGCAACCAATTTATTTTTACAGTAGTTTACTTACGTTAAAATCATTCCCGCGTTATCCACCTCATCTCTATTTTTGTGTAAGGTCCGTGTCTAATTTAGAGAAGTTATGTTAATATGTTGGAAACTCCATATCGCTGCACTTACAATAATCACACATTTTCATCTGTATGTAGGGGCAATTTATTTATATCAATTAATTCCTTGTTGGTTGTTGGAATTTTACGGATACAGCTGTTTTCGCTTCTACAAAATCTAGGGGCCATAATATCCGACGAAGGCTCAAAGCCAGAAATTCTTGCCAGAGTAGCATAAACAATGGCAGCATTGAGCAAATTAAAGCACATCTGGCAAAGTAAGAAGCTCTCCCTGAGATCAAAGATCCGGCTAATGCGCTCTCTAGCGATGTCAGTCTTTTTGTATGGTTGTGAGGCTTGGACGCTCACTGCAGACCTCCAAAGAAGAATAAATGCGCTAGAGATGAGATGTTTCAGAAAGATATTGAACATCTCCTACACAGCGCACATCACAAATGAAGCGGTCCGCAACAAAATAAGTACTGTCATTGGCCCCTACGAGGACCTACTCACATCAATTAAGAAGAGGAAATTACGATGGTACGGACACGTGACAAGAACTGGAGGTCTCGCAAAAACCATATTACAAGGCACAGTCCAGGGAGGAAGGAAAAGAGGCAGACAAAAGAAGAGATGGGAGGACAATATCAAAGAATGGACCGGCCTGTCATTCAGCGACTCTCAAAGGGCAGCACAGGACCGTGACAAATGGCGTGTGTTAGTGTGCAGTTCACGATGGTGCCCCAACGACCCAACAACGGGTTAAGGGATAGTTCAAGTTCAAGACAAACTTGAATCAAGTATTCTTATAGGTTACCGCACCTCTGTATCATGTTCGTATACTACTTCAGCACCTTGGTTTTTCCAATTCATTATTAGTTTCAGAAGACTTTAGATTCATTATAGAGTTTGAATTTTTGACATTAGAAACTTTTTATTAATATTTACCTTGGCTTTTCTTTTTTTTTATTATTAAATACTAGCAGACCCGTCGTGCATTGTAACGATCTCAGTAAAATGGAATACATATATAAATAAAAAGAAATTACTTTAAGGGTCACCTGGCCCATCAGCTTAACATATGACGTTCGAAAATCTGTTCATTTTCATTACAAATATATAAATACTAGTTTGTGCTGCGGCGCCGTGGCGCCTGCGGCGCCCCCTTTTTTTAAGAGCGCATACGGCGCCCACATTTTTCAAAAGCCCCCTAACTTGTCCTTGTATGATAAATACGTAATATTAAAATTTCTTAAATGTACACAAAGTATTTTATTTTAAAATTTTTAAAAAAAATTTTTTAATGTCAAAAGCCCAAGTAACTTATCCTTGTATGATACATACGAAATATTCCTGAAATGTACACTAAGTATGTATATAATATAGGTTGTGCTGCGGCGCCCACTTTTTTCAAAAGCCCAACAAACTTGTCCTTGTATGATAGATACGTAAAATTAAACTACCTTAAATGTTCACAAAGTAATTTAAAATAGAGGTTGTATTTTTTACAGTGCTAATCACCACACGATTTTTAAACTAATTTTAGAAAGCAGCGCACCAAATTACAGCACCAAAAAAATAACTATTTGAGTCAATCAGCACTGCTTACAACACAAAATTTTAAAATGCAGAGTGATGTCCCTTAGCGTTAGGCTACATAATTGAGCGTAAATATATATATGATATTTATCTATATTGCTCAACATCGTGTAAAATTGAATGCGGAATACAATATACTAAAAGTTTAGTTAAAACACATTAAGGGTCCCCAGCCCTGAGTAAATGGACATTAGGAGCTCAGTGCCCTACAGTAATTTAATATAGGCTCTTAAGTTTTTATATACCACGTTTGGTGAAAATCCACTTATTTTCTGATTACCTATCTTATCTTATCTTATCTGTTTACAGACGCTCCTTCTATACAGAAGATTATTGCGTCCTACGCTTATCTATGATTTGTGTTTAGTCCTGCATTTTCATCAGAGATTTAAATGTTGATAAAGTGTTGGTTTTCCTGGATTCTTCAGGCAACCCATTCCACGCCCGAATTCCGGACGGGAAGAAGGAAAACTTGTATGTGTTTGTTCTTGCATACGGAATAAGAAAGGTGTTTTTATCCTTATGTCTATCTGAGGGTTGTATTAAGTTATCTTTGTGTTGTATTTCTAAATTAGAATTAATTGCTTTATGTATGATTACTACTTTGCTTTTGGTTCTTCTATCCTCTAGTGTTTCAAGGTTTAATGATTTAACTAATGGTGTTATTCTTGTCAGTTTCGAATATTCTCCAGTAATGAATCTGGCAGCTCTTTTTTGAATTTGTTCTAGTTTATCAATGTTTTCTTTGGTGGATGGGTCCCATACAGAAGATGCATATTCTAGTACAGGTCTCACCAAAGTGAGGTAGCATTTTAGTTTTATATCTCTATTACATTTGTTAAAGTTTCCTTTTATAAAGCCTAAGGTTTTGTTTGATTTTTTAATAACTTCATTGACATGGGGATTCCATGATAGTTTCTCATTTATTAAGACTCCTAAGTATTTTGTATCTTTAGTTTGGGTCAGTTCTTTTCCATGAATGTAATATTTTGAATTTATTTGTTTCTTTTTCTTTGTTACTCTTAACAGTTGACACTTTTCTGGGTGGAAAGACATACTCCAGTTAGTTTCCCATTTTATCAATTCATCTAAGTCTTTTTGTAAAATTTTGCTGTCTTGTTCTGATTTAATTGTTCTATAGATTATACAATCATCAGCAAATAGCCTAACTTTTGTACCTGTTGAGATGTTGTTGGGTAAATCATTTATATAAATTAAAAAGAGTAAGGGACCTAGCACAGTTCCTTGTGGAACTCCTGAGTTAACCTTTATTGGTGCAGATTTAGATCCATTAATTATTACAGTTTGCTCCCTGCCCAAAAGGAAGTCTTGGATCCAGTGATGTAAGGAACCTGAGATTCCAAAGTAGTTAAGTTTTTTAAGTAAACTAAGGTGGTGAACTTTGTCAAATGCTTTTGAGAAGTCTAGTAATATTGTATCTATTTGATCATTTTTGTCTAAGCCTTTTGATAGTTCATCTATTAAACCTATTAATTGTGTTTCACATGATCTGTTTTTTCTAAAGCCGTGTTGATGTGGGCATAGGGCATTATATTTGTCAAGGTGGTTAACTATTCTACTATATATTATGTGTTCTAGTAATTTACAGGTGATACTAGTAAGTGATACAGGCCTGTAGTTACCAGGGTCTGATTTATCCCCTTTCTTAAAGAGTGGAGTTACGTTAGCTAATTTCCAATCCCGGGGCACTTTACCCTGGTTTAGAGAGGCTTGAAAGAGAACTACAAGGATTGGGGACAGTTCATTGCTTAGTTCTTTTAATAACCTTGCAGGCAAATCATCTGGGCCAGTAGCTTTGTTTATTTTAAAGTTTTTTAGGAGTGAATGTATACCTATCTCATCTACAGTTATGTTACCTATTTCCTCCATTTTATTTAAATTTATTAAAACTTCCTTGTCGCCTGAGGCAGAAAAAGATGATGCAAAATATGTGTTAAGGATATTAGCTTTAGTTTCATTATCATTATAGGTTAATTATAACCTAACAATTAAACTTATTTCTATTTAGCTAATATAAGAAAAAATACATTAAGGGGCACCCTAGCCCATTCGGTTGAAGATGTACATTTTGAAAACTAGCTAAAAACTGAGTGGGAAATAATATCTTAGAGTATACCAAAACAAAACAAAAAAAAGACATTTGTGACCCCCGGCCCATTTGATGTAAAATGTAAATTTCAAAATGCTTTTCATTTTAATTCAGTTTCATCATGGATATATTTCTCAAGAACGTTAAAAATAGAATGGCAAATAATATCGCAAACAAATATGAAAAAAAAGACATTTGGGGCACCCAGCCCTGAGGAAATGGACATTAGGAGCTCAGTGCCCTACAGTAGTTTAATATAGGCTCTTAAGTTTTTATATACCAAGTTTGGTCAAAATCCAGTTATTTTCTCATTACATAACAATTAAACTTATTTCTATTTAGCTAATATAAGAAAAACACATAAAGGGGCCCCCGGGCCCACTCGGTTCTAGACGTACATTTTGAAAACCGGTTTATTTAAATTCAGTTTCATCGTGAATATATTTCTTAAGATCGTTAAAAATAGAATGGCAAATAATATCTCAAACATATAGGGGAAAAAAGACATTTGGGGCTCCCGGCCAAATCGATGTAATATGTAAATTTCAACATGCTGTTCAATTTAATTCAGTTTCATCATGGATATATTTCTCAAGATCGTTAAAAATAGAATGGCAACTAATATCTCAAACATATTCGAAAAAATACATTTGGGGCCCCCAGCCCTGAACGATTGAACATTAGACGTGCAGAGCCGTTTTTTATTTTAATATGGGCTACCAAGTTTTTTTATACAAAGTTTGGTTAAGATCCATTCATTTACTCAGTAGCTATCACGTAAACTAATTTTTATATAGCTCATATAAGTAAAAAATGACATTAAGGGCCCCAGGGCCCAATTAGTGCAAGATGTTAAGTTCAAAACACCTGTTTATTTCAATCAATTTCATAGCGGATACATTTCTCTATATTTATCTAGATCTTTAATACTGGAAAAATTTATCTAGATCTTTAACATCTTAAATGTTTATGAAAAAAAGACATTTTGGGCCCCCAGCCCCAAAGAAATGAACATTAGGAAATTAGTGCCCTATAGTATTTCAAAATTGGCTACCAAGTTTTTATATACAAAGTTTGGTTAAGATCGATCAATTTACCTAATAGCCAACGCTTAAACTAATTTTTATATATCTCATATAAGAAAAAAATACTATTATGGGCCCCCGGCGCCCCATGAGTGTTAAAAAAGTTGCCTATTACCATCCCAGGAGCGTACTCAAAAGTCTCCAAAAGTTACATGGCGATCGGATGAATGGTTTAGTCAGCTATAAAGGACATAGGCCTACATATATACATACATACATATTTTGATTTTTATTTATATATATATATATATTATTTTTACGTTTTCTTTTTAAGAATCTAAGTAACAACGAGAAATTTGCCGCCCCAAAGTACAAAGTGAAGTTTAGTAGCATTAGTATCATTTTAATGATTAACGTGGCTTATGTGTAGTGTATTGTCATTTATGTGGTTGTTATGATATGAATGTTTATTTAATATTTATATGTATCTTATTCTTACCATGTTCATGTAAAGCGCTGTGAGCCGAGTTCCTTACTGGGATACAGCACTATATAAAATATAATTTTATTATTATCATTATTATTATTAGAATTTATATCCAATATGGAGTTTAAATGTTTGTTAGCAGTTGTAATGTTAAAATGTTTTAGGATAGTTCCTTTATTTCTTTTAACAATTTCTTATATGGTTTTAATTTTATTTTGATAAAAAATATCCTCTTTCTTTTAAAATTGTTCTTTGATGCAATTAACTAGGAGAAATTTGACGCCCCTAAAAACGTGCCGCCCGGGGCATTTGCCCCTTGCCCCCTCTCGCTACGACACTGGGTGAGAAGTTCACGCCGTCACCGGTAGGGAGGCTTATTTCAAAAGTAAGTGTATTTTAAAATCAGCGTTCCAATTAGTCTGACTTTAGTAAAGTATTTTCACTGTCGGGTTTTAATATATCTTTTATCACCGATTTAATACTTTCATTCATTTAGGTATATTTTTGACTTTTTCACTTTCTTTATGACATTTATGTTGATATTTTTCTGCGGTTTAGGAAAGACTTGAATGTTGAATTTAAGGCTGTTTATTGCGTGTATGTGTGTGTATATAGAGAGAGAGAAAAAAAAGGGGGGGGGGCTGAAGAGAAATGAATATTTCTATTTTTCAATAATTGTTTTTTATTGAAGTCCTCCCAAATTCTACTGTATTTCGGAAATAGAAATAAAAGTTTTTCGGAATTGTCTGTGGCAGGAGCAAAAGCCATCACAGGAGCGTCCATCAAGACACAATTAGTGACAATTTTCCATGCCATGTCAAAATTTCCTGCGACAAACTCAAAGCAGATGCGCTAAAGACTAAAGGCCTTACTAAAGGCTAAAGGAGTCTTTCGAAATTTTAAAGTTTAATTTTTTTTTAAATTTTAATTTAAAGGGAACATTCAGTGCGAGTGTGCGCATGAATAAATTATTGTTTTGTTAACATGATGGACCAAATTCATATAATTATTATGAGGCCTGTTTTAGACTTCCAAATTTATTTTTTAAATTTAATTATTTTTTTTAAATAATAAAATTGAACAAAAAATTAATTTAATTAAATCCACAATTTTAGCGTCACTACATATAACATGTACTTCCTTTTTCATGCCGCAAGGGCGCAGCCATTTTTTAAATAAGGTTCGATAACTATTCCTAATAATTTCGACAGGGTAATAATGTGAGATAACGGAACCGTACTAAGTAATTATTATATTTTTATATATCAGTCAGTATCTGAACTGTTAGGTGTGAATAGATTCTTTGATTTTAAAAAACATAATTTTTAGAAGGAAATTTCATCAATTAAAAACGCAAATTGATTATCAAAGTTTAAAACAAAAATAAGAGGAATCCTTTCGATTTTTGTGTGACGCAGTAATAAGCAATAACTACATTTTAAAATAAAAAAGCGTTCATAAAGCTGATGAAACTTCACCATCTGGTTATACGAACAGTCTGTATTGGTTTACGAAAACCATTATACGGATTGATTCGACCACCAATTAGTAACGTAGCAGCGTTTTTCTATATTGAGAGAAGTGCTTCAACTACCAACTGGGGAACAAATAAACGCAGAACACGTCAAACTCAGCTTACAAGAAAAATAGCAATGACTGATCCAGCAATAGAGGCTCTTTTAGCACCTCTGAGGAAATCTGTTAAAGAGCAGGTACACCTATGTCAATGACAATGTTTATGGTATACTTAATAATCATAATACTTATACTATATTGTACATTATTAATCTCATTCAAAATGTGTCATTCATTTTTTAAAATTACATCTTCTATGATAGAAGATATAATTTTAATCTATGTTCTATGGCATGGCACTACAACTTTCACTACAACCCATGTCCATGTAGGGCCCTGGCCTGCTCCACCACATCCTTCCATTCGGATGAATCCATAGTGTCCATAGCTTTCCTCCTCCATTCCCCAACACCCAGCTGGTGTATGTCCATTTCCACATCATCAATCATCCTCAGTCTTGGGCGACCAGTGAGTCGTCTGCCCCTAGGCTTCTGCCATTAAATAGCCTACTGTGTAAATAACTTTTACTAGGCCTACTCTACATTCTCATTCTGGCATCCTTTCAAAATGTCCTGCCCAGCGTGGTCTTCCTTTTTTTATCATTGTGGCTATGGGTGGGTCTTTCAGTCTTCGAACAAATGGTAAAGTTCTTGGTTTGCTTTGTACGCATTCACCAGTACAAGATAACATTTTACCTAAGTCCTAAGCCTAAACTAAACACGAATTAAAAACAATTACACTTATTAACACTTGACTCGCAGAGTCCTGAGTTATCTGGTATTAGAGTATTAGTCTTATCATTAGTTAGGCCTTTTAATTACTTGTATTACTAGTATTAGTATTGGTTTATATCTTTAAATCCTAAATTAAGTAAGCATAACTTCTGCTAAGATTCTAATTCTGCAAGTGTTAAGACTTGCTCTAGTAGTCTTAATCTATAGTTTACTAATTAACTAGTAAAAATTATTAATTATGTACAGTGTACAGTACCAAGAATATAGTAGTAGTAGTAACTGAGTATAACTAAGACTAAAAAAAGTGTAAAACACTCTTCACTAAACTGTAAACACTAAATCCTAACTTAACTAAAACTAAGCTGACAATTCATTGTGAGTGAATGTCGTGCTTAATAAAATATGCCCAGACATAGTAGGAACTTCAATTTCAATAAATTAGTATTTACGCTAGGGTCTATTTGAAATCAGATAGATTAATCAAATCAATGTTGATTTATTGATAGTTTAACACATTAATAGTCATTATGCCATGTAATCACCAAGCTGTCAACTGGATTAAGACAATCATAAATCCTTGGTGGTTAAATAATTTACATTTTCATTCTCAATTTTAATATTTATACAGCAATTAAAATATATATAGAATCTAGTTTTAATTTACCCTTCTTTTTCTAAAAAAAAATATTAATACAGTCGAACCCACTTAACTCGAGCTCGGTTAACTCGCCCACCCTATTAAGTCGACATTTTTTATTGGAACCGCCAAATTCTCTCTTTGTCTTAGCATTTTCTCATCTTTTAATTCGATTTTTTTTAGTCTCCGAAACCTCATAACACGAGCACAAAAAAGGGTCAAATTTGCCACTTAACATTGGTTATCTCGATCCCCATGACCAATCGCCAGCTTTTGAAAATTTTAGCTATTATTTTTTATAACCAAGGGAAGGCACCAAGTTTGTGCCTCACCAGGGTCTGCTGGTGACGTCACAGCCCGCTTGCGTTTAGCTCTCAGCGCTGTGTTGCTTCTGGTACTATGGCAATCACCAGCTTTTGAAATTCCTAGTTATCGATTTGTTATAACCAACAAGGCCACACATTAAATTTTGTTCTTGCAAGGTCTTCTGGTGACGTCACAGCCTGTTTGCGTTCAGCGCTGTGTTGCTTCTGGTACTATGCCAATCACCAGCTTTTGAAATTTTTAGTTATTTTATAACCAACAAGGCCACCCATTAAATTTCAGCCTTGCCAGGTGTGCTGGTGACGTCACAGCCCGCTTGCTCTCAGCGCTGTGTTACTAACTTAAATCGCCAGCTTTTGAAAATGTTACTTATCGTTACCACTCACCATCTCACTTCCGTATTTTCGCGAGCGTCTTATAAAAAGTTTTAAGATTGGTTACGTTTATGCTAGCTAACCCCCTCTCTCAATCTCCCACACCATTGTTGTTGGTTAGTCCGATTAGCATCAAGTTACTGAAGGAATTCTGAGTCCATTGTAAGCTGGGGGGACGGACCCAAATGAGATGGTTTGGAAGAAAATGGTTCAGGGACAATGAGGGAATGTGTAGGTTACACTGGTATTTATTTGTGTAGCTTGAAAAGAAAGTCACGCAAGTGCACAGTATTGCTCAATCTGGGAATCACCGCAAGAGAGAAAAATACGTCTCCAGCGGCCCGCGCATGCGGCGACGTGGCGGGCAGGAGTAGATGAAATAGTTATAGTTATGTACTAGGGAAAAAAAACTGCGCTAACGAGTCAAAGCTTTATATTTAAACTTAAACGGTCCTTAAAAACGAACTGTCTTAACAACCTTAGGAAAGAGTGAAGAAATAGGGTCCCGTTACTCCGATACGATTCCGATTTATTGTCCCACCACTAATTAACGCAAATCATGTAATGTATTTAAAAAAAATTCAAGCGCATGTTAATATTTTGCCACCATATTGGTTTTCGTTTAACTCGATAATCGGTTATCTCTGTGCCATTTTTCATACCCCAACGCCGTCGACTTAACCGTGTTCAACTGTAATATAAAAACTTTCATTCCTGATGCATGACTTGATACTTGATATGGCATGGAAAGTCCTGCAAAAACTGATACATTGATAGTGATTTCATTATGAACATGGCAACAACTTTTTAAAAAAAATTATCTGTAAGACCAAGGGTTGCACTGTTGGCGATTTTTTTTTACTGACTATTTCTGGCATCGACTTGAGCAAGCATGTTTGATTTTTCTTTGACATTTAAAATTTTTTAAATAGGTTTTAACAAAAAGAAAGATACAAGTTTTAGATATGTATCCCAAAATTACATTACTTGTCAGTACCAAAAAATCCAACCAGAAAATTATTTATTAAAAAAAAATAATTCATCAATACAGGGTGATATTGTGAAACAGTTGAAAGCCGATGGAGCTGGTGACATTGATTTACAAAGAGCTGTTGCTGAGCTCAAACATAGAAAAAAGGCTTTGGAAGATAAGGTAATTTGGTGTTAAATTTTTATATTATTGAATACCACAATATTTATCTAAGTTTTTATTAAATCATTTTTGTATTCTTTGAACTATTCATCAAAAAGTTTTGTTGCATTCTTTTTTTTCTAATTGATTTTATAAGTTTTTTAAAAATAAGGTTGCGATATAGTAGTATAACAATAGGGGTCATTAGGGGTCTACCGATATATCGGCACCGATATCTGGATATTGGCAATATCGGTATCAGTAGCTTGTAAAGATACCGATATTGACGTCACCAATATTTTTTTTTAAGTCAAATAAAAATTTTTAAAAAAAAAGAAGAAAAAAAACTATCATTTAGATTTACAATATCTCGACAAATTAATATATCGACCCCGATACCGGTATTGAAGTAGCCAAAAGAGTCCTAGTATTAATATGTACAGCCACGATACAGTATGCCATGTGCTATGATATTGTTTAGGTATCAGCCGATTTTCGTATGCTCCGAAATACGGTGTAAATAGTGCCAATGCCAAGTATACTGTAATTGCTCTAATAAATGGATAACATGAAAAATTATGTTCACGTAATTGCTCTAATAGCAAAGATGCACGCAGAATCGCAGATGTGTAAAATATTTCGTTTGTATGGAATAACAAAATTTACCGTGTGCAGACTTGTTGTCATTGGCAACAATTCATCCTTCAACCTCATTTTCACTCTATTACTATTAATGTACTTTGTTCTCATTTTTTCATTCATAAAAGGTGGCCGTGTGCAAAAGCCATTAATCTATTTGTTAGAATTAATAATTATGAGTCAAAGTTGAAGTTTCACAAGGAGTTCCTAATTTTGCTTGTACATTTTTATAAAGGACGGTTCGGTTTGTCATGAGTCCTATGTAGGTCATGATCTGGAACTTGTAAACACATCAGAAACTTCGTTTCGGCAAAAAGAAATTGTTAATATCGGCAAAACTGCATATCGGTAGACCCTAAATTATAAAATATAAATAATTCCGAGTGATAAATTTAAGAATGACATCATCAAATATGACCGCCGTTTTTGTGTCCTATCAAATAATCGTATCGGCACTCATATGGGAAAATATTATCGGTAATATTGGCAAAAATGCATATGTGTAGTCCCCTAATATAAAAGATACATAATTACGAGTGATAAATTTAAGAATGACGTCATCAAATATGACCGCTGGTTTTTGTTTTAACAAATTCTCATATCGGCAAAAAAAATATAGGTAATATCGGTATCGGCAATATTCGCAAAAATGCATATCGGTAGACCCCTAAATATTATCACAATATTTTTATAGTTATGAATACATGATGTATTTTATTTACAGGAACTTGAACTGTCTCCAAAGGAATCTTTTGATAGATTAAAGATGGAAGATCTTTTGAAGCAAAAGTTTTTCTTTGACCAGTCATTTGCCATTTATGGGGGTATGTAC
Source organism: Ampullaceana balthica (assembly GCA_944989445.1). NCBI lineage: Eukaryota > Metazoa > Mollusca > Gastropoda > Lymnaeidae > Ampullaceana > Ampullaceana balthica. The sequence goes on along the minus strand of CALYLW010000316.1, from coordinate 1,019,232 downwards.
TTTTAAAATATATTATCTTAACACATTTTTTGGATTAATTTTGTATGCATTTTTTAAAATTTATACCACACTGTTTTTTTTTAAGGAGAAATTTTTTTTTGCTTACAGCTTTGTTACGTTTGTTTTGTTATTTTTAAATCCTTTTTATTAACTCGTGGCGTCTGCTTGCTTGATTGATGCCTTGAATGCCGAAAAAACTTTGGATAGATTTTTAACCCACTTCCTCGTATGCTAGCGAGCTGAAATTTTGCAGGCAGACTCCAGCCGATGCTAAAAATGATGTATCAAACTTTCAGATCGATCGAATATACTGTAATTAAATTAATAAATTTTAGATTATCTCTATTTATCTATATGTAGCATGTTAATTTTTGTACTTGAGTGTCGGGGTGCGTATTATATTGAACGTCCTTTTCAATACTTTCCTGTTGCCCTATGCGGTGCGTATTATATTGACGATACTTTTTAAAAATATATTCCCTATATGTAAATGCCATTAACTGCTCATCTGTCTCGCGGTGCGCACTATGTTAAACATGTTTTAAAACCCTTTTCCCGTGATCAAATCGAGCTGAAATTTAGCAGGCAGACTGTAAATCCTTTATATATTTGAGACATAACTAAAATTTTGGATTTTTAGATTATCGTGCGATGCATATTATAATGAACATTCTTTTAGTTATGTCTCATATATAAAAAAATTTAGTCAAAAACTTTTTTTACGTTTTTTTTTATTAATCCAATCTCATAGATTAACTGTAGCTACCTCTGTGCAGTGTGAGCGCTATGATTTGTTTAAATTATTTTAAGCTCCTAAATCAGATTTATATTGATCTTTTTGAATGTGATAACTAGTAATTATTTTTAAAAAATAAAATAATAATTGAATTTTGAAAAGAAAAAAATGAGCCTTTTTAAACTGAAGTATCCCATATTCTTTTCTGCACAATACCATCATGAGCAATATGAAAAACATTAAGTAAAGATTGTTCAATAAATAAACTTTTTATAAATGTAAAGGCTCCTGAATGTCTAAATCTTAAGCAATGAATTTGGAGGAAGAAGTGAATTTTGAATGTCAATTATTTTTTTGCAGGTGTCAATGGTCTTTATGACTTTGGCCCAATGGGTTGTGCTATGAAAGCTAATCTACTTCAGGCATGGAGAAAACACTTTATTCTGGAAGAGCAGATGCTGGAAGTAGACACAGCCATGCTCACCCCTGAACCAGTTCTGAAGTTAGTTATTACCTTATGAGTTTTTCAATTAAACTTTAAAAAAATTACCTACTTTAAAAAATTACATTGAGGTATTACAAAAGATATTTGATTTTAGTTTTTTTATTATTTGAAATTAAAATGTACTTATAAGGAGCCATTTGATTAAACATTTGGTTTTTAATTTATCTTATAGGGCATCAGGCCATGTGGACCGATTTCAAGATTACATGGTGAAAGATTTGAAAACAGGAGAATGTTTCAGAGCTGATCACCTCATTGAAGGTAAAAAATTGGCAGAAGTGAGTCTAGGGAAAAACCATTTTGACTAAGGTAGTTAAGACTGCTCATTTGGAAGACTGGTTAATCGTACAAAAAAGACCTACAACTACAAGAAAAAGTAACAGATTTAGAAGCAATCGCTCATGCAGTATTCAGAGGGTCTTGCCCTCTGCATCATCACTATCTGACATCAAAAGCTCTTGATCTAACCACCGCTCATTGAACTATTAAAAAAATATAATAATTTATGAGTTAAAATTATGATAAAATTGATCAGTGATGATAAATTATTTTTAAAAAAATATTATTTTTCAGTATCAACTCCCCAGGGATTATATTGAAATTTAGTTTTTGTTTTTAAGGTTTTTAAAAAAATGAACTTTGGGTAATAAGCTAACACAGACACATTGTAGTTGTGGTTAACTGGTCCAGATAAATAGGTCCTGGACTTAGGACCATTTAACCATTGACAACCTTATTTAGCTAATTAAGAAAAAATATTTCACCATGTCAGTTTTACACAAATTTTACTTGAAAAATAAGCTTACAAATGTGCAATCATCTTATGTTGTTATGTAGTGTATATAATTAAGCCTCTTCTCCCATTATCAGTGAAAATAACAGACACAAATTTAAATATATAATGCCACCCTTTTTATATAACTTTATAAAATAAGATTGTTAGGGCCATTTGTTTTTTAGGATCGGTTAACCGTTTCAAAAAGACTGGTTAACCGCATGTTAGAGGTAGCAATGTATTTTTCCTTAGTTTTAAAAACCTACAAGAGAATGTACAAAATTTAACCACGCCTCATCCATTAGGGTCATCGTTTTACCCCTCTTGTGTTAACCTCTTGTGTCATGCCCTTCAACTAGGCAAATTTTAAAAAATAATTATTATTTTAATAAAACCATGAGCTTATGGAGCAAACAGTGATTAACAGTGATCATAAATTAGGATTTTTTTAATGCCATAATACTTTTAATCATCAACCCCCCAGAATTTCTGTATTTTGTGGCGCACAAGACTACCCCCTACTTTTACTGTTCAAATTTGGGGTTTTGCACTATACTCGCTGCACTCCTCTTCCAACGCGTACCAAATAATTTTGTTTAAACATCAGATTTGATATCAATATGGTGGTAATTTTAATTCAAATATGTTTGATGTTCAGGTTTTTAGCAGAAAATTTGTCACTATAAGAGCAAATGCGAATTTAAGGATCGTCTAACCGTCCGTTAGCGATAGCAAGATATCTTTCCTACATCTGTCAAATGACTCTTGTAATAGTACTAGCAATTCTCGCTGCCTTGACCACTGTTCCCATCAAAAGCGCTTTGACGTCAATGCCACTCTCATACTGTGCCTTGGCATCTCAGCAAATTAAAAAAAAGAATTGAAATATCATTCATTAGCCAAATTTGATTAGCAGTAATGAAGTGTATATTATATATATATATATACAGGAATATTAAGAAGGTGCTTTGATGTCACAGTTGCTCATGTGTTAGCTCTGTATGCTGCCTTGCATCTTGACCATTAATGCATCAAAAAATAAACTCTGGGTAATAAGCTAATGGGGACTAATTGAAGTTACGGTCAATCGGTCTTGCTCTTAGGACAGGTTAACCTCTAACAACCTGTGTATAAAATATAACAATAGATTAAGTTTGAATTTGAGGACCTGTCACTATTATGCATTGGTTAGCTGTAGTGAGATTTTTTCCTTAGTTTTTTTAAACCACTCAAGAATATTATAAATTTAGAAACTATTGCACACACACACACAGACACTCACCAGATGATGATGACATCATGTTTACCTCTCTTTCCCATTAACACATGAATTTTTAAAAAAAAATCATGAGCCTTGGGAGTAAACAGTGAGGAAAAGGGGAATTTTGTCTGTTAAAAGGCCATGTTATTTTTATTGCCAACTCGCACGATTTAAATTTAATGGTTGTTTTAAGATTTTACTGACTAAACACTCCATAAAATGCCACTAATACAGATAAATGGAAGTTAAATTTATTTGGTTCTGATTTTAGGACCAGTCAACATTTACCGACCTTAATCTTGACAATGTAATTCTAATAAAACATTAATAATACCTTATGAATTGTCTCAAATCTAAACATATACACTAGTGGGTATTATAAAACCAATAAATGTAAATGGTTTAATTTTAATAATTTAATGTATTTAATTCCCTTCATCTTCCTGAAATCTCCAGATATTTGTGTTGGGGTACAGTATTTATAAAAATGTTAAAATAATTTTTTATTTTTACTCTGGGAATCAAAAATTAAAATTTATTTTGAATTATTAATAACTAAATATTATAAATAATTGTAAATTAATTTTGTAATCCATAGTTAGAAAAATATTTAAAAATGTATTCACTAATCTTACTGCGAGTGTTATTTTGATTTCCCATGAAAATTCCTTCTAAAAATTATTTTTTGACTTATAAGCTACATGCCCATTTATGAAGTGCTCTTATGAAATGTTCAGTACTGTATTATTATAATTAATCCATTTCTTTATTTTTTTAAAAAACAGCAACATTTGAAAAAATGTTGGAAGACAAAAAGGTCCTTGATGACACCAAAGAGGAGATACGAAGATTGCTTCCTTTGGTAAGCATAAGAGCTTAAATCTCAAACTATTAATTCATTTTTTTAAAAATACTTATAATTTTCCTTGTTAAACTAATTTTTATAAGGTAGATTAATTTCCAAATTAACAATCAAAAGTTTCTCTGAACGAAAAATGTAGCTTATGTGCACCATCATGTCATCATGTTTTTTTGTATTTAGGGAATAAATGATAAATTGAATGCATTTATAAATACAGTAGTACCTCGGTATACGTCTGCTTTGGAATAAGTCCAACTTGATATGTGTCCTGTTTTGACGTTAAATATTTTGCTTGGTATCCGACCTTCATTTGGAATACGAACCGCAAGAAGGTGTATGAGTCAAAATAACAAAGCGCGCATGCTTAACTTGTATGAATCACAAAACACAGCGCCATACTCTTGTATGTTAGTACGGCAGTTGATACCGTACACTGAACGACTGGCAAAGTAACTGAATTTTCACGTAATTTTGTGTTTTTCTCGTAAATTTTTAGTAAATCCGCCAACCAAGAGGTCTTTGAAAGTTATTGAGAGGAGCCATGCAATGAAAAAAGTAGTAAGGATCACCATGGTGTTGAAAAAAGAGATTTTTGGAAAGGATAACTATGGCATGCGTATCTGGGACTTGGTTACAGCTTACCGAAAGCAGAGAATGATGATTTCTATGATTGTGAAAAACAAAGACATAATTAAACCACTAATGTTGCAAAGCAGGTGAAATGGGTTACAAAACAAAAATCAGGGACATTAGAGCATGATGAAAAACTGCCTTTGATTTGGATAAGAGAAAAAGAGAACAAAACATTGTCTGCGTTCTTTTTATTTATGTAGTATTAAGCAGTGTTAAAATTATTTTATTATATTATTATTTTATTTTATTACAACCAAGTCAATAAATATATAGTATGACAATAACAATATGATTTTTTTAATGGGAACTGATTATTCATTTTCCCCTTATTTCTTATGGGAAAAATAAGTTTGGTATAAGTCCAAGGGTCTAGAATGGATTAAGGATGTATACTGAGGTACCACTGTATATGTGTTACTATTAATTTGAAGTGCTGTGAGCCCAGCTGGTTGCTGGGGTACTGCACTATATAAATTTTATTAGTCAACATTTGCTCAGAAAGTGTGAGTTGTATTAATATATTAATATGACAATATCCCTGTATACCCACCCCATTTACATTCATTAAGTGTGACTAGTAATTAAAACACTCCTTGTCATGCATTTCAATAGTCTCACCAAACCATGATAAAATGTACTCTTCACATTCAGGATATAGCATGTGTTAAGAAGCAGCCAGATTTCAGATAAAATGACTAAGAATTAATCTTGTATGCCTTAAGTCTATTAATTTAAAATAAGTGGGTGTCATTCAACTTATCTGATAAAGGACACGCAGAAATGACTACAGCGTATCATGTCTTTCATTTGTGTATGAGTGGCCAATCAGGACATTAGGTTTTGGTACACAGTACTGTGCTAATTATAATTTTGATGGGTCTGTAAATATTATAGTAGAGCCTGGGGTTTACCAACAGCCATCAAAACAACACACAAAGCATTTGTTACCTTTCTACTTTGTTTTTCTTTTAAATTTTTTTTATTTAAAGCACTATGTTAAGAATCTGTGACTCAAAAAAATTTATTTTCATTTTCAACATGTTCAACAGCCTCCACCGACCTACGCTCTGGAAACTTCTTAATATCTATGGTTTCCCAACAAAATACGTGAACATTATAAAAGCTTTTTATGCAGATTCACTTTGCTGTGTGAAAACTGAAGCCAGAAATGCTGACTGGTTCCCAGTCGAAACAGGTGTGAAGCAAGGATGTGTTATGTCACCAATGTTATTTGGAATAGCAATTGATTGGGTCATACGAAAATGCACAGATGCCGGATTAGGCATCAAATGGATAAAAAACAATACATTGGAAGACCTTGACTTTGCAGATGACTTGGCTCTTGTAAGCTCAACGCATCTGAACACCCAAGAAAAAACGCATCGTCTCCATCACTATTCGAATCAAATTGGTCTTCAAATCAACACAACCAAAACAAAAATCATGGACCTCACCAACCAACTAAATGATATAATACTTAATGACCAAACCATAGAGAAAGTAACCAACTTCACTTACTTAGGATGCAAAATATCATATGATGGAGATGCAACATCAGAGATAATGACTCGAATTGCGTTGGCGTCAAGTGCTTTTAACAAACTTACAAATATTTGGAGATCAAAGACAATTAGCAAACATATAAAACTTAGGCTATTCAACTCTTGAGTAATCCCTGTACTAACATATGGATGCGAAAGCTGGAAATCCACTCAAGCTATAGAAAAGAAATTAGTTGCCTTCGAAAACAAATGCCTCCGAAAGATTTTGAATATAAAATAGAGGGATTTTAAATCAAATGAAACAATAAGAGAAGAAACCAACCAAGAATATGTGTCAACTTTTATTTGGAGAATATGTTGGAATTATATTGGTCATGTTCTTTGAAAGGACTAGAGAAGACTCCCCCGTCAGGCCTTCATATGGACACCAAAAGGCAAAAGAAAACAAGGAAGACCAAAGGAAACCCCACGTAGAACAATCAAAAGAGAAAGCTCAACCATGGGTCTAAGAAATGATCAAGACCTAATACAATTGGCGACGGATCGTCGTAAATGGAAATCCATGACTTCGGCCAGAGAGGAAATATCTAACTAACATGTTTGCATGAAATTAATTTCTTTTATCTTATCTGCGGAAACATGTTACAGCTGTCAAGTAGTACATAATGTCAGACTGCACTAAAATAATTAAATTTACATCTGGACCAAAGCCAAACGTATTTTTTTCCTCTTAGTAATAGACTGGGTCTTAGAAAGAGGAATAAAGTGCCATCTGAATTCTTATAATTTGCAAATGACACACTCATACTATCCCACAGACTACAAGTCATGCAAGAGAAGATAACAGCTTTGAAAAAAAAGGGTGGGACTAAATTTAAACCATCAAAGAAATCAACCTCAAATACAGTGGTACCTTGAGATACGAGTGCCCTGACATACGAGTAATTTGAGATACCAGCTGTCGAGCAAGCAAAGTTTTGTTTTGAAATACGAGGGAAATTTGAGATACGAGCACTCTCAGGAACTGAACCCGATGAATTACAAGAGTTACATTCACAGCAGCATTCGGGGGTTCTACAAGGAATTCGCTTTGAGGAAGAGCCAGATGTGGAGGTGGTTATCTCTACAAGGGAGATAAAAGAGATCTTGGGAATGAGGGAGAGAGTTTCATAGTTCGTGGAATAGAAACACCCCGAAAAAGTTGCAACTGATCATGCATCGGAGCTGACTGATATGACATCTATGATATTTTGTGACAGATATGATAACAGAAAACTATAGAGAGATAAATTCTGCAAAGGAAATGGATGTGGATTAGACACACCCTTAGAAAAGATGATAAAAATAGACCAAGGTAGTAACTAGAATGAAACCCACAAGGTAAATGAGCTGGAAAGAACTAAAATGCAAGCAAGAGATAGTGTCAAATGGCACACGTTAACAGAAGTCCGTTACCCTTAGGCCTTAGCATGTTTTACCTTGCCACTTTTTCTTTTTATAATTAACTATAGCAAGGTTTTAAGAATCTACAACTCCAAATAATTGTTCATTACGTACACAGTGGCCTGAAATCCTGATCAGTACTGCCCTGTTCCTCTCAGTGGACACAAGATATATACATTATATGACTACCAAAGATAACAATTTTGTTAAAAAAAAGTATTCTTTTGCTTTTTCTACAGATTGATGGCATGAGTAAGGATGATATGGCTAGGACACTAAGAGAGTACAAAATGAAGTCCCCAATAACTGGCAATGATCTCACAGATCCTATTGAGTTCAATCTTATGTTTGCAACCTCCATTGGTCCTACTGGTCAAATCAAAGGGTCAGCACTTACAATGTTTTAGTTTCATTTGTTAATGGTCCTGGAAAGAAATGCATTTTTTTAAACATGGGTAACAAAAGAAGAAATTAAATTTATTAATTTCTCATGATGCCTAAAAGGAATTAATACTAAAGTGAATATCTTTGGATGAAATTAACCAAATGATAGAAATACAAATGCACCCGCATACATTGTAGTAGAGGAAATGAAATAGTGTTAATTTTGCTTCTTTGGTTTGAATGCTATTTTTCAAAAAATATTTAATTTGCAAAACTAGTCATAGCTTTTTAAAAGAATCACATAATATTTTTTTCAGGTATTTACGCCCTGAAACAGCACAAGGTATATTTGTCAATTTCAAGCGTTTGCTTGAATTTAATCAAGGGAAACTTCCTTTTGCAGCAGCACAAATAGGAAATTCATTTAGAAATGAAATTTCCCCAAGATCAGGTTTGATTCGTGTGAGGTAAGATGTGCAAAACTTTAAGTATAATTAATTTAATGGGCAAAAGTCAAATTTGTTTATTTCTTAAATTATTTTTAGAGAAATGACAATCTGTAAATCTTTTTTATACATTACTTAGTATTGTATTTGTTGAAACAAAAAGATACGAAGATTTAACTGCTAATTGTTTTATAAAAATTATATTTGCTTTTGCTTGATTTGTGTCATGATTTGAATTTACTATGATTTATTTTTTTTAACTTTTATAAACAAAATTTTAATATTTCATTCTTCAGAGAGTTTACAATGGCAGAAATTGAACATTTTTGTGATCCATCAGACAAGAGTCACCCTAAATTTTCAAATGTAGAAAATCTTGAATTGACTTTGTACTCAGGTTGCAACCAGATGGATGGCAAACCCCCTGAAAAAAAAACTATTGGTGAAGCAGTTAGATCTGTAAGTATTTCATTATTTCTGGGCACAGATTTTATTATGGTTTATTAAAATAATATTTTGGTTACATCAATTTAATTCTTTAAAATAAGCTATATATTAAATGGCTTATTTAAAATTAACATTACATATAATGAAACAGTTCATCTAACTATTATTTCTCCTTTTTACAGAAACTGGTTGCCAATGAGACCTTAGGTTATTTCATGGCCAGAATTAATCTTTTCATGGTAAAGATGGGCGTAGATCCAGCACGTTTAAGATTTCGTCAACATTTATCAAATGAAATGGCTCACTATGCTTGTGATTGCTGGGATGCAGAATGTAAAACCTCTTATGTAAGTGACACATTCACTATTACCTAAACTAATTGCCATTACATGCACAGTATGGAGTGATGCAATTAACTCAAAACTTTATCTTTCAGGGTTGGGTTGAATGCGTTGGATGTGCAGACAGATCATGTTATGATCTTACTCAGCATACAAAGGCAACAAATGTGAAACTTGTAGCTGAAAAGCAGTTGCCAGCTCCCATATCCTTTTATAAAATCACAATTCAACTTTATTCATGTAAAGTGAAGTGTGTTCCACTTTGCCTAATATTCCAACTGAGGAAATCTACAAAAAATATTTTAAGTGCAAATATATTTAATATTAAAATGTAAATTGATTTAGATAATGGCCTTAATTTTTATTGGTTAACATGTTGTATTTTTTTTAACCCTAAGTAAAAATTTTAAACTTTTAAAGAAATACTTTAACACGGTTTACAAAACAATAGATGTGACAGAATGTTTACCACAGAAAAGTGCTCTTGGCAAAGTGTTCAAACAGGAGGCCAAACTTATTACTGAGTACTTGACCAATGTGGCAACAGATGAAATTAATAGCCTAGAACAAACTTTGAATGAGAAAGGGTGAGGATTGAATAGGGTTGGTCATTTCTAAAGCTGAAAATCGTCACAGCTCAATGAGTAATGTTCTATTTTTAGATTACATTTTAGCGGAACAATGTTTTGAAGCATAAATACAGTCGAATCACTATGTTCTCAAAATTGTTAGCATAGTAAAAATACGAAACTTTTTTCCTTTTTCAAGTCCAATTTGCTGTCTTAAATTAACGAAGAATTAACAAATAGCTGACAAAATACAGCCTTCTCAATATACCTACATTTACATATTGACTCGTATCTTTTATTAAATTTTTATGAAATCTGTCCTTAAAAAAGATAAATATAGCCCCAATATTTCTATCAATAGCTCTCCGGCATATTATGACAAGGCCTATACGTTTGGTTTATATGTTCAGTAACCCTTAGCTATATTAATATTTATACACCGTGAAAGCAAATAATTTTTTGCACAGTTCCTCACTAATACTAATACTATTACTTATTTAAATACTTATACATGTGACAGAGAAAAAATATTCTCAAATTAAAAAATTGAAATTATCATATATAATTAATGGTTAGTTAATATTAAATTAATGTAAGAGCTGCTGCTTATGGATTGGGGCTGTGAAACCATTGCACCTTTTTATTGAAGGGCATGTTCTCTTTCTGCTCTATTTTTCTAGGCCCTAGCACACACATTTTTTATTTTATTCAAGGTGTCTGAAATTCCAAGATGTCTTGGAATTTGAAGTTCAAAATTAGTTCTTAAAGTTAAATGTCTTAAAAAAATTTTTTTACTGAGGTTTGAGTGAAAAAATTCATGGTCATGGACATAGATTTTCTCTCCGTGCAGCTAAATTTATCAGTTTTTAAGTGACTAAGAAGCACCACAAGGATTGGTGTCACTCAGTGCTGTAGCTCATGATGTAATCCCCTCACGACTTTTCCCAATTACCTCCTTCAAGTCTGCCTGTGCCAAAGAACAGGAACCCCCTAGTGATGCCTCTGAAGTGACTGACTTACAATCTTTAATTTTTTGTTTAATGTATTGCAATATTCTATTTTTTCTGGAAAAATCCTGGAATTTGGGTTAGTGGGTTGATTACAAATGTTTCTCTTTATTATGTTTCAATCATTTCACAGTTCTGCTGAAATAACCATTGGAGGCAAATCTTTCTCCCTCACTAGTGATATGGTCCAAGTGAAGAGATACCAAAAAACATTGCATGGTGAGCAATATTCTTAATTTAGGCAGTTATGATTTCAATCATAGTGTCAGGTAAAAAAAAATGTGAGGAAAAACTGCTCAAATTGTGAATTTTTTTTAGGATTAAAAAATCTCAAAATAACCAACTGAAATCTGATGTCCAAGCCAATTTTTATGCAAAGAAGAAAAAAATCAATAAAAAGCTTTCAGAAAATTTAACAAGAAAATAGAATACATCATTACCACAGTGACTCATTTGATTGAAATACTGCTTCCATAATTTGTAAATTAGTCAGCCTTTTACAAAAAGATCTGTTTGGTACAGTTTCTAGTTTTTATTATTTTCAACAGGAGACACTTAAGTTTGCGTAATATTTATGTTTTTCAGTTGAGGAAATCGTCCCATCAGTCATTGAACCATCATTTGGGATTGGCAGAATTATGTATTCAATCTTTGAGCACAATTTCAGAATTAGAGAGGGTGATGAACAAAGAACAGTAAGTCATCAGTATCATTGTCAGGGTATGTGTGGAAGTTATAATGGAGGGAGCAATGGTCTTTTTCCTATGTAAATTTTTCATTAGGCAAGAATTTAACTCATCCACTGGGTAATTATGATCCTGTTTGTGAATAAAACCTGGATATAACATTTGTTTACTTTTTGTTAAGGCAGGAGAGCATTAAATTAAAATTTGTGTGAGCTAGAAGGGATTGTTTTTCTTGTTTGTTAGAAAGAGAGATTTTATTAGTTTTGATATAGAGAAGTTTATTTCATGTCATTTTCGCACCATCACTTAAAGAAAGCCAGTAAATTAAAAAAAACATGAACTTTAAAAAAAATATACTTGTACAATACACTACCAGCTCAGCTGGATCTAGTGATCTAGCAGTGAAGGAATTATGACTCTGCCTTTTTTTGTTCTGTGACATCAGGAAGTGACCCTACTTCTAGAAAACAGACAATTTGTCACAATTGGTTCATATTGTGTTACTCATATTCATTATCAATGAAAAACTTAGAGACCTCAATTCTTTTTTTAAATTTTTTTTTGTTGATTACATGTATTTTGCTTTGTAGATTTATTTATATGTTTTTCCTTCCTCAAGTATCTGTCACTGCCTCCAGTGATTGCACCCTACAAATGTTCTGTGTTGCCTCTTAGTCAAAATCCTGATTTTAACCCATTTGTACAGAAACTTTGTAAGTTTTACTCTTAATGTAATGTAATCATGAAAAAAAAAGTAGCATGAACAAAAAAACTTTACACATTTTTTATTTTTTTCAAATTTTATTTTAAAATTTATGATATTGATATACTGTATCTGTTGTTGGATCATGTTAAAAGTTGATGCTTTTAAAAATGATTTTCTGTGCTTCATTTATTATTTCATTAGCTTATAGTTCGAATGCTTTGATGTTGAAAATATGAGGGGGAAATATACCAGGTGGTCTTTTTTTTCACAGCATCGGCATTGACCAATTTGGATATATCTCATAAAGTTGACAATAGCAGTGGCTCCATAGGACGTCGCTATGCCAGGACTGATCAAATAGCTATACCTTATGGAATAACAATTGACTTTGACAGCTTGAAGGAGCCACACTCTGCAACACTTCGAGAGAGAGAGAGCATGAAACAGATCAGGGCACCTGTAAGACAGCCAATTCTTTCCTTTAGGGTTGTTTAACTTGTGGTATTTTATTAACATGCATTATTTTATGGTTATCATTAATTTCAAAAAGGATTTTTAAAAAAATAATTCTTTTTTGATTTAGGTTTCCGAGTTGCCTCAAATTGTTAAAGACTTGGCAGATGGAAGGCGTACATGGGAAGATGTCCTCAATAACTATCCTGTATTTGAACAACAAGAATCAACCAAAGCAGATTAGGGAATCAACTGCTTTATCCAGTGGCTGAATTCAACTGATAATTTTTTTGACAGTCGTACTTAATGGTTATTCAATTAATTATCTGAGACATTTCCTGTGTCAATAATCATTGTAATAATAATGTGCAAACAAAAAAAGTTTAATTATAATTATCAGACATTTGGAATTTTATTAACATATTCACCAGAGAAAAAGGTTAATGTTATATAAGTAAATGTTGCAAAATTAGTAGATTTGAAAAGTGGAGTTGAAATAATTACAGTTTTTCAGAGTTCATGTCATTTTTAAAAGTCATTTTGATTTTATCAGTTTCAAAAAGTGGTGATGGTGTTGTTATTGGTGAGGGAAATTTTAAAAGGTTATGGCTATATAAGTTAATCAATAACAAGAAATAAAGTGAATCTACTGTATTGAAAATCATAATTTGAAGTAGAAGCATATTTATTTTCAGCATTTGGTTCCTTGCTTGAAGTTAAAGGAAGATATTGGAAACAACTACATTAAATTATAAATCTTCTGTTTTATCAATGGAGAATTTTTGTTAAAAGTTTACTTTCTTAATTGCATTTTAGACTTTAGAAACTATTGATCTATCCCACCTATTATTTTGAAATTCTATTTTAACTTGTTTCATTTCAGAATATTTTTTAACTACAATACTAACACCAAGCTTTAAATTTTGTTTATTTTGTTCATATTAAATTTACTTAATAAGTGTTTGTCTCACAATATTGTTTTTGTAACAAGCTACAAAGTGCATGTAGTTTTGAACTAATTTGAAGAGGCATCCCACAGCCAGGACTTCCTGGAATTTCAAAAAGATATCTGAAAAGTTTCTTGAATTACAAAATTTCTCCTTAAATTTGATTATTACTTAATATTACTGAAAGTAGGGTGAAAAAAGTGTATGATTCATAACAGTTTTTTTCCACCTCTCCTTGCAGTAAGATATCAGTTTTTGAGTGATTGGCTTATGATCTTTAATTATTTTTTTTTGTTGAAGTTCTGGCATTTTCTCATGAAGAAGTCCTAGAATACTTGTGGGATTTCATTTTAGATAGGTATAGGAGCACAGTTTGAGAAGAATTCAGTAAAAAAAACATGAAAGTTTTTGTTTTAGATTAATTAAATTATTAACTTGGGTTAACTTTCCTCCTATGTCAATACTATTGTAATTAATGCTGTGGCAATGCATATTTATCAATTAAAAAAATAAAATAATATTTAGCATGGAAAATTTATGTAAATATATAAATTGAGTTTGATGTGTTCAGGCATTTAGATTTTACTGATGGAGTTGGTAAAATTTATACAGATTGAAAAAGCATTTGCAAAATAGAAATATTCCTTATGATAAAATGTTGATAATATTATAGGTCATAATGTGTGCTTGTGACCTTATGCACATTTGAATGTGACCATAAGGATGGACTAAGTGCATTTGACAGATAATCTACTGCAATAATGATCTGACTATGCACATTATGAATGACATGAGTTATTATTTTAACTAGTACTAATGTGCTAAAACAGATTAAAGTGCAATTTTCTCAAAATAGTTATTTGCAAATACATGTACAATGTACTGTATGTCCTATTATTCATTTTGGTTCAGCTTTATAAGTACTACAAAACTATTTCATTGTGCCCACAAAGAGAACCAATTTAAAAATATAGGCCTACCAATAAGTAAAGAGATTAAAAAAAAATTGAGCTTTATTTCAATTGAATGTTTAAATGTAAATTTTACTTACTGGTCTTCAGAAGAATCAAATTCTTTAGGTTCTTTATTTAATATACTGATAAAAATAATTTTGTCTTCAAAATAAAAAATTCTTTTTTTAAAAAACTGTGTTGCAGCAATTTTAGTTTTAGTTACACACAATTTTTTTTTAATTATGCTTATTATATTAATTATAATTACGCATGTAAAAAATTTAGGGCTGGTAACGATTAATTTCATGAACTAATTGTTAATTTTTTCGATTAAAGCCAAAAATTAAAATTTATGACATCATTATACTTAACATCTCAAGGGAAGTAACAAAAACAAGTAATTTATATTTTTTGTTTCATATAATTCATATATATATTATATATAATAATATACATAATTTGCTATGTATGTCCGTCCGAGGCGTGCGTTCGTTACGCTACTAATTTTAGAAAGCAGCGCACCACTTGGAAAGAGAAAAAAAAAGCCTTGAAAAATAACTTTTTGAACGTCCGCATAAAATTGCTCAATATGAAAAAAAAATCTCCTATATACATGTAATAAAAGGCTATGGTCCGTGGGGTCATCGATAGCATTTGGTCCCTCAAATACATGACTCCTACAGCCAATCATATTGAACACGTTTACGCGGACGTTCAAAACGAGTTATTTTTGGTACAGTATTTCTTCAAAGACTTTATTTTGAGTTCTGCGCGTAGGGATTTATAGTCAAGAGCTCTTTTTTTAAGAGTTATTTATTTTAACTATAATGAATAGTGTTTTTGACGTGATGCATATGTATGCTGGTCGAGACAATTGTTGGAGGGGAGTTACAACATGCCACCAAACGGTGGCGGAACGTCCTTTGACAGGCTTTGTTGCTCGTAAATGAATAAAATAAAAATAAATGACATTTCTGTATTACTAATATTACATTATTTTTTATTCTGTGTATTTTTTTTCAAAAATTAATAGATTTCAGCTGAAATGTATTGATTTTGAAAACGCCCAACATTTATGACAGGGTAATACACTATATATATACACTATATAGTATATATATATATATACAGGGTGTCCACAAAGTCTGGGTACATACGAATTTTATTTTTCATAGAACAAGACTATTTTATTTAATTATGATGTTTAGGGAATTATATTTTCAATACCCTGTATAATGTTCCGACTTAACACTGAAATTCGTGTTACGACGTTTCCTAAGAACAGATCAACGTCGTAACCCGAGGACCCCCTGTATCTTTTAGGGGGCTTTGTTCCTCTTCGCCAGGGGTCGGGAAACCATGGCTCGCGAGCCAGATGTGGCTCTTTTTAAATCCTTTATATTAACTCTTGGTGTCTGTTTGAACCCTTGATTGCTTGCTTGTCGGTCGCAAAACTGTGGATCGATTTTTAACCCACTTTCTCGTAAGCTAGCGAGCTGAAATTTAGCAGGCAGTTTCGTGGCGATGATAAAAACTATGTATCAAAATTTCAGATCGATCGCATGTACCGTAATTAAATTATTGAATTTTTAGATTATTTTATTTATTCCTATGTATCATGTTATTTTTTGAGATAGGGTGTCGCGGTGCGTATTATATTGAACAACCTTTCTGTCGCGCAATAAGGTGCGTATTTTATTGACAACACTTTTTATAAACATATTCCTGATCGGTGCGCATTATGTTAAACATGTATTACGACACAACTGCAATTTTGTATTTTTGGATGGTCTTCTATTATAATGAACATTCTTTTAGTTACGTCTAGTACATAAAGGATTTATAGTGAAAAACTTTAGTTTTTTGCGTTTTTTTTAATTATGGCTGCATCTGGCTCGCAGACAAATGTTCGATTATTTTTAAAAAAAATGTTTCTACAGACTCTTTTGAGTATACATAATAATTGCACATACATTTTTTTTTAAAAGTCTCGACGCCTGCATGAAGCTAACCTCACCACGTATCAACCAAACTACAAAGCCATCAGCAAATACATGCAGCACCAAAAGTCGCATTAATGATAAGAAATACTCATTACTGATTAGGGGCCGTCCATAAATGACGTCACGCGATTTTTGCCCCCCTCCCCCCCCTCGTCACGCGACGTCACAAAAACTTAGACCCCCCCCCCTCTAAAAATACGTCACAAATCTTTGAGCAAAAAAAAATTACAAAAAAAAATAATAATAACAAAGAAACAAAAAAAAACCCAACTTTATTTACTATTTGAAAATAAGTATATATTTCAAATAACTTTTATTGTCATTTAAGTATTTATTATTTATTTAGTGAAGATCTAAATTGTAATATCGTAACCCGCGTGAATCATTTTTAAAAACGTTTAACCGGCCTTCAGAAAACGAACTGTTAACATCCTTAGCTTATATTTTATTTTTAATGAATACAAATTAAACATTGACTATTGATCATCACGGTTAACGTCTTTGTTTAGAAAAAAAAATATTTAAAAATAACATTTTTAAAATGTATTTTTTTAAAATCCCTCAATTGACTGATGGGCATCCCGTAAGACAGAGGTCGGCGAACAGAGGTAAATAACCTGAACTGGGGTCAAAAAGGGAATTCTTGGGGGTAATGCAGACTCATTTGGGACATATAACATCCACTACAATCCGCTAGATATATTAAAATACGTCATGTGTACGTGTACTCTTGGAACATATGCCCATTATTAAACAGGTTCCTTCCAGAAAATGCATTTTTTTAAAATTTGACAACTATGTAGATTTCTTACCTACGCACTATATGAAGACACCTAAATCTACCATACTTTCATTTATATTGACACGAGTGACAATAATCTTAATCCACATGACTTATCTTTATCACGTATCATTTCTGTGATATTTAAAATTAATGCCTTAAAAACTGAGCTAAGAAGAAAAGTTGTTTTGTTCTCCTCTCGAATTGCAATGTCAAGAATTTGATGCATTCAATAAAGTTAATGAATACTTGACTAATTTTAAATGGGCTCATTTATCATTATATCTAGAACAGTGCTTCTCATACTTTTTAGTATTGCGGACCAGCAGGAATTTTTTCCATTGTACCAGGGACCTGTGCACTATTTTCCCTGCACTGACATTTTTTTCTGTCCTATTTTTGAGAACATCTGCGGACCGGCAGCGGTTGGCATCGGTCCGCGGACCACCACTTTGAGAAGCACTGATCTAGAAGACTAGAATGGCCAGGGGCGTTTTATAAAAAACCATCGAACAATTATATCAAACTTAAAAGTTTGTAATTCTATCAAATAGATTCCCTCCCCCTCCCCTTTTAAAGAAAAAGGATATTCCGTGTCGTTTTGACTTAAAATATCTACACATAATCCTATTCAAATCATTTTTAGACACTTGTCATGCTTGTAAAACTCACCAGTAGCATTTTCGGGGGGGGGGAGGGGTGCTAAAGACGCTCCCCCAAATCCCCGAGTCACATGAGCAGGACCTAGAGTCTGTGTAACGCATACATAAAATTGTATATTTTGTGGTAACGGGCATGAGAGAACCAAACGGAGCTGCGGTTAGATCACAAATGCTTTGATGTCAACATCAAACGACGCAGTGTAACAATTTCATATGTTATCTTGTGGATTCTCAAACTTAAGGATTATAATTAGATTTAATTTTCGTGTCTTGATAGCATACGCCAACCAGCGTCTGATGGCCTACCGACCAGCACATTGAGACGCACTGATTTTTTTTTAAAAAAGAAAAAAAAAGTCATTAAATAAATTGTAAGCACCAAATATTTCAGTGGATGTTTTACTTAAAGTTACCCTTTTGATGTGACGTCACATTTCTTCAACCCCCCTCCCTCCCCCTCGTCACGCAACGTCACACAAGTGTGACCCCCCTCCCCCCTAGGTGCGTGACGTCATTTATGGACGGCCCGTTAGCAAAAACATAGTCTTATTAAAATTAAAAAGAATTTAGAGACATAATTATTGTACTCTTAGTATTGAAATTAGGGGCCGTCCATAAATGACGTCATGCACCTAGGAGGTGGGGGGGGGAGAGTCACACATTTGTGACGTGGGGGCGGCGGTGTTTAAGAAATGTGACGTCACATTAAAACGCGAAACTTTTAAAAATAAAAGTTCCAATTAAATGTTTGATATCTTACAATTGATTTAATGACGTGTTAAATGCAGCCTTACACTAAATACATACTTAAATGACAAAAAAGTAATTTGAAACATGCTAATTTTGAAAGAAAAAATACGGCTTTTATTGGGAGAGGGGGAAAGCTTTGTGACGTATTGGAGGGGGGGGATCTAAGTTTTTGTGACGAAGTGTGAAGAGAGGGGAGTGAAAAATCGCGTGTTGTCATTTATGGACGGCTCCTTACACTTACACAAAATGCACACGTTTACTTGAATTATTAGTTTTAAACATAATTTATGTATGGCGCCATGGGCGTAGGGAAGGTGAGGCATTTGCCTACATTTGAGAAAAAAAATGTCATAAAGTTGTTACAATAAAACTGAACTAAATTTCCTGAAAGTTTATTACATGGAAGACAGTTTACATTTATCAAACATAAAAAAAGAATTATATCTGCAAGTATAACTGATTAGCATTACTGATTGTTCTAAATATTCCAGTTGTTTAACAATTTCTGTAACATTTTCAGCAAAAATCCGCAAGCTTTTATATTTATGTGACCATCTAGATTTCACATAGCAAAGGAATATTTAGAATAAGTTTTCTTTGCTGATTACTTTCTCGGAAAAACACTATAATTGACTTAATTGTTCCTATTGTGTTTCGTACAACATTCACATTATTTAAATCGTTCACAACAAGATTTAGTTTATGTGAACTGCAATGTACAAATGCTGCTTTTGGGTATTTTTTTCGAATTATTGCTTGGACTCCTCCTTCTTTACCTGCCATTGTAGAATATCCGTAGTATCCTTGACCAACAAGCTTTGTCATATTTAATCAAAATTCTAATGAATTAGTAATGATGGTGTTGGTTAAACCTTCAGCTGTTCTATTGACAATTGAAATATATCCCATGAATTCTTCTGTGACCATCATTTTCCCATTTTGTTCTTTGACAAATCTAACACCAAGTGACATCTGCTCAATGCCTGAAATGTCATTTGTCTCGTCGGCAAGTATAGAAAATGCAACTGAATTATTTGCTTCACGAACAATGTCTTCACGCAAGAGAGACCCACAAATTTCAATTATAGTGTTTTGCGTAGTTGCCGAGATACACTCAGCGGTTACCCGTCAAAACGGCCCCAGACAAATTGTTAACATTTTTTAACAAAAACATTATTTTTTTTGGTTGCATTTTAAGCTTTCGTCAACTTTTTCACCCTTAAAAAGTGGTAAAATTGTAAAATTATTTATTATGATGTTATTTTATTGTTTCTTGTCAACAAACAACCGTTATTGGTATCCATTTCGCGTAAAGGCTATTAAATTCACTTTTGTGGTGTTATTATTATTGTTTATTGTTAGCTAAACCTGACACTGAATAGGTGAGTAAAAATACGAATATATTTTATTGTAAATTTTACTATTAGTCCATCTATTAGTCCAGGGCCGTTTTGTCGGGGCCGTTATGTCGGAGCCCAATTGTCGGGGCCGTTTTGTCGGTGAACCATACTCAACACTACAAGAACCAATTTACAAACGATTACCAAGAACTTCATGTCCAGATTCAACACGAAACTCTAACAGTTCATACAAATTACCAGAATTTGATTCTTTTCCACGAATTGCTAAAACATTCATGCAGCAAAATAGGATTGTAGAATTGATAGGGACCCAGTTTTTAAATTATTAAATGCATTAATAAAATTGTTATTTTAGCTATTACAGCACTAATTTTTAAGTCTTATTAATTTCTAAGGCTTTTTTCGACTCTTATTTTCATACTGAACTTGAATTTAATTGAAATTTGTACCTGTATGGCATTGTCAGTTAAAATAAAAAAGTGGGTTTTTTTTGCCCCCCCCCCTAGAAAAATTCCTAGCGACGCCCATGTATGGCGCTCATAAAATTACTTTTCAACATTTGTGGTGTTTATTGCCAGACAAAAGGTATCCCGAACCCTGCTCTACGCAATCAGTCCCTTCTGAAAGTCCCTAAAGTGGATCAAAACAGAAGGAAGTCCTTTGAAGACTGTTTATTTGATAGAGTTTTTGAACATCAGAGCGCAAAAACTTCAATAAGCATGCTGCACTAGCATGGAAGTAGTTATATATGTAGCTTTGGGTTTGACGTTTGACCTCGGTCTTGACCTTGCAGGCGTGCGAGAAGTTAGATGTTTAGGGTTGGGTTATTATAGACCATTGACCCCGTGGCGGTTTTGAATTACCTTTGACCTTGGTGGCCGGGTGACCTTGACTTCGTCACGTGCAAATTAGTGTACTAATTATGTAAATTATGTAATTGAAACAGATTAATTATTCAAATTAGGTAATTTACCCTTTAATGTGTTGTCATGTTGTTATACGAGGTCTTTAAAACTGTTTTCTTCAGAATTAATTATGCAAATTAGGGTAATGATGTCACTTGTTATGAGTGTCATGTTGGCGACGGTGGTATATTAATGTGGGTGGTGGTGTGATGTTAAAATAGCTGTGGTGGTATAAATAAGAATAAATTAGTGGTCGGGTCATGAGACTGTTAATTAAACAATATAATTTGCAATGTCACGTCTGTAGTGTCTGTCGGTGACGCTACTAATTTTAGAAAGCAGCGCACCAAATTACTGCACCAAAAATAACTCTTTTTCGAACGTCCCACATAAATTGTGAAATATGAAAATAAAATTAAAATAAATGAAAGTTCTTTATTACATTATTTTTTATTCTAATGTGTATTTTTACAAAATAAATAGATTTCAGCTGAAATGTATTTATTTTGAAAACGTCCTTCATTTTTGACGGGTAATACACTAGTATTATATATAAATATACAAAATTAGGAGGTTAAGGGGATGTAGGCTAATCGTGTAATTCACTAAATATTAAATTGATATTTGTCTAGATATTTGCCCTGTTTATTTGTGTCTGTTTATTTATTTTGAATTCTTTTATAAGTATTGAATGGTTCTCAGTCTATTTCTATTACATATGGATTGTGTTTATGTATTTTATTTGTTGAATGGTAGTATTTAATTAAGGGTTCTAATTACGAAAACACAAGATAAAAAAAACAACAATAATACAATTTTAAAAAAAAATTAATTACAGTGTATACAGTTCAAAATCCGAAAATGCTACAGTAACGTTGTAGTCGAAATTGTCAACTTCTGGTGTCGTCGTGGAGTCTGGTTGGTCTTCGGAACCCTCGCATGTTGCATGAAGGTTCTCTGCTAATCTCTTATCAACTTGGTTTCATGAAACCGGATGATTTCTGAATAGTCTATATTTAAAAGTTCTTCTTGAGCGAGGACCCTCCAAAAATTACATGGTGAGGTTGGTCATTCACAAACTCTTCAAAGCTTTGATTTGTACTGGTGGTGCTCAGAGGCGTAACTGGGTTTTTGACGCTCTTGGATAATTTATTTTTGGCGCCCTTTATTTAAATAAAAATATTAAAAATTATGGATCTAGCGGCGCCCTTTTGAAGTAGCGCAGGCCGGCGCCCTTGGCAATTGCCAGTATTGCCACAATGCCAAGCCGTTGTTACGCCAATGGTGGTGCTGGTCACCCAACAACTCTCCACAGCTGTATAAACTTTCTTGATGATATTATTATTCATTCTAGGTAGAAAGAAAATAATTATGAAATTACAAAACTCATATAAAATAGAAGTAAACAAATACACCGGAAACACATTTAATGATGGATCCTAGGTGGAAACATCCATTTTCGGCTCTTATCGCGGGTCCAACCGGGAGCGGGAAAACAGTTTTTGTAACAAAGATGTTGACACATTTAGCAGCCATGGTCGATCCTACCCCAGAGGAAATTGATTATTCACAAATACTGTTTAGCTCTGTGCCCAATTAGTAACAGGACATGAAAATACCAAGAAGATTTAAACAGCGCATCCATTAACTATATTCAACTCCTCTTGAAACTATAAGACGACTATAACTAAGTTCTAAAACAAAATTTCTTAGCTAAATACCCCAGTAATATTAGGAAATGAAAAAGTGCCTTCTAGTGTACTTCTGACATTATGTTTGTAGATCAATTGATCCCTCTTTAATTTCTAGACATTTATTTATTGTAATATAATGACATGAGGCTATCTAACATACAGTGCTATAAATGTTTCATTTCTGTTAGTCCTTTAAGAAAAGCAATAAACATTAGCAATGTGAAAATTCAACATTTGTACACAAGGAACAGTTGAATAATGCCGACAATATGCCACATCTTCTGTCTTTTTATCTTGATCTTTAAGATTTGAAAGATCTACTGGAAATCCTAGCATATTTTTTATACCCCAACCAGTTATACCAACATCCTTAAGTAACCAAATATCTTTATCAAAATTAGCCCAGCCTGGCAATAGATTTGATGATATTAATTATAAGCATGAGTAAAATATTTTCTGTACCTCGACCAACAGATATTGTATAACCTAATACTAATATGTCAGCAGCCACTAAACACAACATAAATCCCTATTTGATACCCTTAATGTATTTCCTTTCATCAATAGATATATCTTCACGAGGTTGATCCACATTTCTTATAGAACTCACATTTAATTAAATATTATATAGTGAAAGAACTTTGCAAACTTGGTCTCTTTACTTTCAGTATTTCTTCTTCTTTATGTTACAGTGGTACCTCAAGGTACGAACAACAAACTTTGATTTCTTTTTTTCTTCTTCTTTTGTGTGTGTGTGTGTGTCAGGTAATCAACAGTGCCTTTTGTTATGATTAAAAGTGAGCGAGAGCAAGTGGAGCATAGTTTAATGTTTGAGACAAATGAAAATGTAAAGTGCACACACAAAAAAGGTCAAGCAGTGCTAAAATTTCTTAGTGCTGGCTTGGAACCTTGTTTTGCACTCATGCGCAGCCTCACTTTCATTAACTTTACTTTAAAAAAAAACAAAATTAAATGACTTCTGAACAGTTGCAATGTGTTCGTATTATCCTTGTTGTGATAGGGGCCGTCCATAAATGACGTCACGTGATTTTGGCCGATTTTAGACCCCCCCCCCGTCACATGGCGTCACAAAAACGTAGACCCCTTCCAACATGACGCCACAAAGCGTTGAACCCCCCCCCCTAAAAGCGGTAATTTCTATTTGAAAATGGGCATGTTTCAAATCACTTTTTTTTCATTTAAGTATGTATTTAGTGTAAGGTTGCACTCTATCTTATCTTATCTGTTACAAACGCTCCTTCTATACAGAAGATTATTGCGTCCTACGTTTATCTATGGTTTGTGTTTAGTCCTGCATTTTTATTAGAGATTTAAATGTTGATAAAGTGTTGGTTTTATTCATTTACGAGCAACAAAGACCGTCCAAGGACGTTTCGCCACCGTTCGGTGGCATGTTGTAGCCCTAACTCCCCTCCAAAAGCCGCCTCGACTGGCATTACATGTGCATCGCGTCAAAAATACTATTCATTATAGTTAAAATAAATAACTCGTAAAAACAGAGCTTTTTGCTATAAATCCCAACGCGCATAACTCAAAATAAAGACTTGGAAGAAATACTGCACCCAAAATAACTCGTTTTGAACGTCCGCCTAAATGGCGTAAACGTGTTCAATATGATTGGCTGTAGGAGTCATATGTGTTTGAGTACCAATCGCTATAGATGACCGGACAGAACATACAGAAAGGACAGAAACTTGCCTTTTATTATATAGGATTTTCATATTGCGCAATTTTATGTGGAAATTTCGAAAAGAGTTATTTTTGGTGCAGTAATTTGGTGCGCTGCTTTCTTAAATTAGTAGCGTCACGGACAGACAGACGTGACATACATTGCAAATTATGTATATTGATTATCTATATATATAATTCTCTTTGTGTGACCATGCGAGACACCACGCAAGTATGTGCCAAAGAGCATGACGAATGACCCTCGCTGGGGTCGACCAATGTTTCGAGAACAACAATGGTCCTTGCGTTCACTTGCATTATTCCTTCACTAAATAACGTGAGATTCGTAGTGTACTGGTTATCACGCCCGCCTTATAGGCTACGGGGAAGGTCCTGGGTTCAAGCCCCAGCGAAAACATTGTTTTTTTATTTTTAAAAATGTCTGTTTGTGTCCGTTCTTTTACCCCTTTATTGACAACATGGCTGACCCTCGCTAGGGTCGGCCAATCACATTTTATGGTTTGCAAGCTAATGTGGTTGGCCTAAAGAGTGGTGGACAGGTAGATAACCACAGTACGAATGTCTCGAAACCAACAATGACGGGTCGTTCGCGTTGCTGTCAGTTTGTGTCCGTTCTTTCTCCACTTTCTTCGCACTCTCCATGAGCAATTCTGCGGCGTATACTACGCCGTGGGGCGTTTAGTATTATTTAAACACCCTCAATTATCATTCGGTAATAACGCTAAGGGACATCACTCCGCTTTTTTAAAAATAATTGAAAATATAGACTTAAAAATCATAATCATTTTGGTTTCCAGATTAACATTAACATTGTAAAAAAATATATGACGTCATTGTTTGAGCTTATATTTTAAAATACATGGTGCGCATCGAGAGCTGCGTAAAAGGGAACGATGTAAAAATAGGATTTGAGGATTGTTAATTATAAAATACTTGTGTACATTAAAGGAATATTTCGTATTTATCATACAAGGATAAGTTACTTTCATTTTTGACAAAAAGAAAGTGGGCGCGCCCCTAGATCCCCTATTATAAATTAAACACTTTGTGTATATTTCAGAAAGTTTAATATTTCGTATTTATCTAACAAGGACAAGTTAGTTGGGCTTTTAAAAAGCGGCCCCAGAACAACCTAGTAACTAGTACAATATAATAAGTTTGTGGGCCCTTAAATCATTGGTGGCCCATGGCTTTAGCCCGTTCAGTCCCCCCGCCCACACTCACACACACACACTTTTAATCCGCCGTAGTGTCGCCCTATAACTTTTGAGTCTTTTGCCTGGACTTGGACTGAATCGATGGGTCGAAATGACTTCCCGCAATAAATATCATGATACTTAAAAAACAACAAGTTATTTTAACTGTCTATCAATAAAGAGATTAACCAACACTTTATCTACATTCAATAAATCTCTAATAAAAATGCAGGACTAAACGCAAACCATAGATAAGCGTAGGACGCAATAATCTTCTGTATAGAAGGAGCGTCTGTAAACAGATAAGATAAGATAACTTATATAATAACTATTAGAATCCGTGATGATCTTTATTTGAGAGACTCGAAATAGTATGAATTTATTATTTAATTACTAAATCCCTTTATAATGCGAAGTCGCTTTTGGTTAATATTATGGCTGCCAGAGGGAAATTAGAGATACCAGAAGGATTTTTTGCCTCACAAGAAGAGGCGAATGAAGTGTTTGGATCAATAAAAAACCCGCAAAATGAAGATGACCGACGAAGGATCCGTGAAAATTATAGATTGCTTCAAGACGATCTTTATGGTAACTATCGTGTATTTCCGGGCATATGAGACGCACTCGTATGTTTTATTACTAAAATTAATATTTTTAAATAGTAATAGACTAGTAAATGGCTTCGATAACTTCTCTGAAATCTCTGTGGTCATGTTTCGATTGCATGTAATAGTTTTTACTAGTTTATAATTGTCTGCGCTTGTGTTAAAACTAAGGTTGTAGCTGACCGTCCAGTTCACATCTTTTCTTATAGAAGAAAATCTATCAAGTTTTTGCCTCGCGTTGTCCCATGGCGACATCACATTCTTTCGTGAACTGCTCACTAACACACGCCATTTGTCCCCGTCCTGTGCTGCCCTTTGAGAGTCGCTGAATGACAGGCCGGTCCACTCTTTGATATCGTCCTCCCATCTCTTCTTTTGTCTGCCTCTTTTCCTTCCTCCCTGGACTGTGCTTTGGAATATAGTTTTGTATTGCAATTGCTAATTAGATTTTTAAAATTTATTACATGTAATGATCTATAATGAAAATTTGTTATTAAATAAGTAACGAAGTGTCTGCTGCTACGACAAAGTAACGGCAGACAACTCGACGGGATGTTGCTAGTGCTACGACATGTCGTAACACTAGCAACATCCCGTCGAGTTGTCTGCTGCTAGGACTAGTCGTAAAAAATATGCTGTATTTTAATTATGCTAATACTAATACTAATACTTTAATAATCAACAATAGTTCTCATAATTAAATTTCATGAATACTAAGTAAGCCGATTAATGAATTTTAAAGGTTAAAAAAAACTTGATTGGTGTTATTTTATGACAAACAGTTAAAAAATTTTACAAATCGCTATTTTATTTGACATGAGCTTCGCTAGCTCATGTGATAGTGAAAGACAATCATTTTCAGTTACATCTGATACGAGGGTTCTAATCTCGCTCTCTGCAAATTTTTTTTTATTTTTTATTTTTTTAAAACCACAATGAGTGTGCTGGTAATTTTGATTTAATAACTGCTTATTCTGAAAAGCGGATACGTTGAATCCGTTGATTAAATCTATTGAGATTTTAGAATTAATATTATAAAATATTATGAAGAGTTTGTTAAAGTTAAAATATTATAGAAATTATAGCGACTCAGTTTTTTTCGAAGTAATCGAAGTGTTAATTTATAAGATTCTAAGAGTACTTACTAAGACTAGTGGTAGCAATTGTTACGACTAGTCGTAACTAAGGAAAAATACCTCGCTAACTATTACTAACGGTTTAAACGGTCCTGTTATTTAGAACGGTTAATCACAAGTCTTCATTAAAAATTGAAAATAAACCATCACTGTTTACTTAATTGTTTGGAAGTTGTTGTTTTTTTAAATTAAATTCTCTGAATTGAAGTTGAAGGTATCGCGAAGGCAAGCGGGGGAAGCAGGTTTTGATGTCATTATCAGACGACCCGAGGCGAAAACTTCAATCTTCATGCACTCTCGCTGGTTCTCAAAATATAAGGAAATATGGACCGGTGGTTAACCGGTATTTTTCTTTTCAACTGTTAAACGGTTCTCAGAAACGAGCGGACTTAACAACTTTAGTTCAAAACCCGATGGTGGCAAATTTTTATATTTTAAAAAAAATAGACCACAATGAATGTGCTTGTTATTTTTGTACTAATGTAAATAAATTTACATTTTTGAATTAATACACACATAAATAAGCCCAGATCTATTAATAGCGTATAATATATGCGTCATATGCGTATAAAATATTAATAATAATTAAGAGAAGAGTTTGTTAAGATATTATAGTGACTTAGTTTTTTCGAAGTGTCTACTCTACTGCTGAGACTAGTCGTAGCACTAGCCAGGAAAATTCTGCTACGACATGTCGTAGCAGCAGTTTCCTGGCTAGTGTTACGACATGTCGTAACGCTAGCAACATCCAATAAGTAAATTCTATGTTTAAAAGTAAATGTTGTGACATTGTGGATTTTTGTCTTGAATTATCTCTTTTTAGTCTTGAAATAGTTTTGCAACAATCTTGAAATTTTGTGTGTGAAAAATGTGGGAACCCTGTCATAGATATGTGTGCCCTGTCTCCAACAATGGTGAAAAGAAGCGTTCTGTTTTATTATCCGAAAAACACCTATAGGTAGGAAAAGGAGCAGAACCATGTATTAGGCTATGTGTCTGAAGTGCTCACATGGGCCTTGCTTCCCAAAAGAAGTGTCGGGACTTATTTTAACGTTTAACCATGAAGAAATTCTTACAGATATTATAGGTAAATCATGTTTATTCACAGGTCAACAATATTGTCATGTATTAATCATGCAAATTATATTGGCTCATTTGCATAATTGTGGAGATTATAATTTAATTTACAAAGATGGTCTTGGTACATTCATTTGCCTAACAGAAAATTTTTGTTTTAACATATTTAAAGTGAAATAAAATGAAATATTTTTTTAAAAAATGTGTTGTGCTCTTCAAAAGTTCTTTTATTTATGGACATTTTTTCGTGCTTTTTCACAGTTTTTGATCCCATATTATGGCATGCATGGTTCAGTAATAGCTAGGATTTCGCCACAAAAATTTTAAAATTTGTCTCCAGTTCATTATTTACTTTTTTTATTATGAATTTTCAGATCACAGACAGGAAGTCATTAATCCTTCAGACGAACAAGATTTACTTACCAAAAATGTGCTTAAAGTTGATCAAATGTTTAAAGAAGGTAATTTATTTATTAATATATTTTAATGTTCCATTTCTAGATTTTATTTTTAAAAATATTTTATATTAATATTTTTTGTTTTAAATTATTTATTAATATATTTTTCCAGTTCAAACAACAAGAGAAGGAGCACTGGATTCAGCTAGCCTTGCAAATATATCTGAATTAGGAAAAGCCAAAGCACAAGCCTTAAAAACTGATTTTATTTGTTTTAGCCCTACCCATTTTTGTGAACAAGTGGTAATAATTTCAGTATATTTTTAACCATCATCTTATCATGCTTATAATTAAATTATACTTTTTTTAAATTGGACTGTTAGATCAAGCATATTTTTCAAGCATTTTGTTCCACGATTTGAATATAGGCTCTTCCTCTGCTCAGTAATGCTATAATTTATCATAATCATCAAAAAGTGGAAGATCAGTATTGAAGTTTATTTTTGTATTCTACAAAATACATATGTATCATTTGTTTTTAACAAGGCATTGATGAACATCCAGAAAATATCATTATTAACCCAAATTTGATATGTAATTTTCTTGACACATATTTTAGCCTTGAAAATTTTTTAAAGAAAAAAAAAGCAACAGCTGCTAGTAGAATGCCAGCCTTTTAAAAATTTATAACTTTGTCCTTAATTATTTATTTTTCATTTACAGTATTTTAACTTATCTGAAATTTACTTAATGCGCTAATACTTTTAAATGTTAAAAGAAGAAAAATTTGTTACTTTTTAGCTTTTACTTTTACTACAGTTTAAACAATAATTTTTAATTAAATATATGTCAAGGTAGCCAGAGTGAGGCTTTTCTTGATTTGATGTTTTCAAATAATAAAAATAAATTTTATTTGACTACCTTCAGAAAACTGTTGTGGCAGGGCACATTGTGCAATCAGGGTTAACCAATGAAAACTGGGTCACTCTGGGTAAAGCTGTCCATCCATTTTTCAGAAGAACTCCTGTGCTTAAATTTATGTGAGATTTTAGCAATTTAAAAAAATTATTTATTATGCTTGTTAGCAACATATATTTATAGAAAAACAATTAGCGTTTTTTATACCATGTTATGTTGCTAACCTTAATCTTATTAAAGCTACAATGATAGAAGAATAATTGTGTAAAATGTTTTTAAATGAAGAAATGGTTTTATTGTATAAAATATGGTTTTCATTTGCAAAAGAATAAAATATTAAATATGTCAATCATCATAAGTTTATTTGGATGTTTTTTTATTCAGGTATGGCTCATTCGAGAGAGGTGAGGTTGTTAATAAACCAATAAGACAACAAAGAGAGAAAGTGAAAGAAACCGATGAGAACCAAAGAACATCTAAACCAATACAAGAGGTATTAAAAAGCTGTATAAATTATGTTATTACTTTTATTTACTGTTTTAGAATTTTGTAAACATGAAAGGGCATTATCAGTTTCTAATACTATTTGCGCTCAATTTTATCACTTATACAAATTTATTTTAAAAATTCTAGTTATCCTCTTTTGAAGAAACTGATAGAGGAGAACTAACCACTGCTCAAGTTGAACATTTGTTGAGCACACTGTGGAATGTATATGAGAGAAATGACGGTCAGTAGCTTATTTTTATATTCTGTATTCTGTCTTTTAACGAAAGATATATTTGCCTCTGAATATTTAATGTGACCAGGGTCTTTATCATTGAAAATGAAATAAACACATATAATATTCTATGTTTGAATATCATTGATATGAGTGAATGAGCTGTAATGCTAATGCAATTTTTACTATGAAAATACTTATATCATAACAGGAGCGCCAATCTGTTTCTTTGAGTTTGTGGTGCATCCAACATCATTTGGACAGACAGTTGAAAATATATTTTATACAAGTTTTTTAGTCAGAGTAAGTCTTTAAGGCCTTAGTATGTTAGTTTTGAGTAACATTTTTTTGAAAGGACTTTGTTATAAAGATAATTCATTTTAGTGCTAAATATTCAATGAAACTAGAGCTTTGAAATAATCCTCCCAGTCACAAATGTTTGCCTGTATCCTGGTGCACACAAAAAAATCTTACAAACTATTATGTGAATTTTAAAAAAAGTCCATTTTATTCAGTTTTAAGACATCAAAAAGATCAATTTTACCACGTTTTTATAAACTTGCTTTCTTCTTGTCTTTCTGTCCGCAATTTTTCAAATTTTCCAAAGTAAAATTAAACCATTTCTGATGGTCCTAGAGATCTCAAAATTTTACCACAGATAGATCTTGGCTAACAATGCATTGTATTAAAATTTCAGATCGATCGAATGTACCGTAATTAAATTAATGCACTTTTTAGTTTATCTCTATATGAGCATCTGTACCCGTCTGCTTTTGTTGACATCATGAGTTCACCCCGTGACCACATCACCGTGGTATTAAAATGTTGGGCGGGCGCCTATGAGGTGTTTGGTATAAAAAAAATAAATACAGGTAAAAAAGATTTTAAAAAAAAAGGTTTTTATAAGTGTACTAAAAAGAAGAAAATAATTGAAAACTTATAAGTACAAGTACTTTGATTTAATATGACTAAAAACGTGGGGTGGGTGTTTGGTATAAAAGTTAAAGAGAGATCGATCGCATGTACTGTAATTAAATTATTGAATTTTTAGATTATTTTATTTATCTCTATGTATCATGTTAAATTTTTGAGATAGAGTGTCGCGGTGCGTATTATATTGAACGACCTTTCCTGTTGCGCAATAAGGTGCGTATTTTATTAACAACACTTTTTATAAACATATTCCTGATCGGTGCGCATTATATTAAACATGTTTTACGAGACATAACTACAATTTTGTATTTTTGGATGGTCTTGCGCTGCGTATTATAATGTAATGTACTTTCTTTTAGTTACGTCTCGTACATAAAGGATTTATAGTCAAAAACTTGATTTTTTACCGTTTTTAAAAATTAAAGAGCTAAACTGTAAAGCAAAAATGTAATTGAGCTATTTCTGCAGTATGTAAGGCTAGAGTGGCATTAGAATTGGATTTAATTTTCTTTTTCACACAAATACACTTCATGTTTGGCACTTAGTCTGGCACGCACACCTCACTAATCCTCGACTGCTTCCAGTTGACTGAGAGGTAGCAGCAGATAAGAGAGGTATTTTATGGTCAGGGACGTCTTCAGCTCTCAGTAAGTCCTTTGGACATATAGTTAACTGTGATCTCACATACAGTTGTTTCTAGAAAATTGGTGGAGTTATAAATCGGTAAAAGTCGTCCTCTGTTATTGTCATTACAATTGTAAACAGATTACGTTAGTAACCACTTCCGTTGTCAACATCAGGAATAAGAACTTGCACAGTGGCTCCAAAATATGCAGGAGGGAATTTTTGTCAGCGTTCATTTTCATTTATTTTTCTGCCTGGATTTCAAGGTTCGATTTAGATTCTTTTCTATCATCGACAGCTCTCTCAATCTTGAAACACAGACTGCACCAAAAAAAAATAAAAAAATTAACACTATAACTTCTATTCCCTCATCTCCATGGTCTTTAGCAGAATTCCCAAAGATTACATGAACATTATGGCGACAAGTTTGGGCACATATGGGAACTGCTGCATTCTTTCAAGCAGATGCAACCAATAGTCGAAGGCTCTTCAGTAGCATATCGTCACAACCAGTTTGGTTTCCTCCATTTATGTCTTCATTCTCTTCAGTGTGCTGTGTAGTAGGCTCCATAACTTTCATAGTTGGATAGTTCTTTCAACATTCTGTCCCGTCCTTCATGTCCAATAGCCAAATTGGCCCCATGAACTACGTTAAATAATTCAGATTCCGTGACATATAATTGAAATTGCACTGACAAGATAGATCAACTTACTTTTGTTCTCTACTGCCATTAAATCATAGCGCTTCACCAGCCAGTAGTCTTGTGGTTCTTTCTGAGTGATCTCCTGAGCCTTTTTCACATTATCCACTCATTTTTGGTAACTGGTTTCGTTAGAGGAATGTGAATTTTAGCAGTTTTGGCCTATACTTGACAAATTTTATCATAGAACCACCGTTGCATGTAAAAAATGCAGTAATTCCTGTTCGGAGACTACCCTGTGATCTTTTAGCACCACAGAAGCCATATTGAAACAAATGGGGCAAGCTGGGCAAAGAATCAAATTCCATACTTAGTTGGCTCACTCTTAGGCATTCTATACTTTAGGCATTGTATATAATGCTTAAGCAATGTGTGAAATAATAATCATTTCATACTTTGCCTACAAATTTTAGTTTTTAGTCATTCTATATTATGCCTATGCATGATACAGAATGCCCCATTTCACACATATACATTAAATTTGCATGTTGAATAATTTACTACTATTATTCTTTATTGCATTGTTCTGATGATGATATTTATAAATTAGTGAGTTTAGAGTAATTAGTTCTGTTTAATTTTGTATCATCTTGGCAATCATTGTTGCCTTTCTTGCTCAGGTTATATCTACATGTATTGCTAAACTGATTTAAAATGTCCAACCCAGCATAGGATTCAGGGTCATTACATTTTTATCCACTCATTGGTGTGAGCAGTTCATGTGCTTATTATTTTCTAATATTTTACTTACAGGATGGTCATGCCAGAATATTTCGAGATTCTGAAGATTTGCCTGTGATAGGTAAGGACTTGTTTAAGTGTTAACTTATGAAGTTATCAAGATTTGCTTTTTAAGTAATAAGGTTTAATGCACAAGTTAAAGCTGGCAGCCAGGATGTTGTAAAAAAATAAAATTAGTGATTATTCTGAAATCTGACATAGACTGTTAAGGTCTGCTCCGGCCATTTGTTTCATTAATGCCATTTCTAATAAAGATGGTGTTTCAAAATTGTTTAGAAAAAGGCTCTGTGTGTTAAGATTTTTAAATTTAAACAACCTTGCCGTCTAGTAACCACTGTTTTTATTTTTTTGAGTTTTCTAAAGTGATATGTTTTTTTTTAAAAATAGAGCCTATTCAGAAAGGTAAAGGAGATGGCCATGAAACAAAACAAAGAAGACAGATAGTCATATCAATAACGCCAGCAGAATGGGAAGTAAGTTTATACTACTGCTTATACGTTTTTTGATAGCATGGTAGACTGATGTTAACATGTGGTATTGAGAAGGAATATTTTTCTAGATTGTAAGAAAAGTTGATTTATTTGAAGATAAAGGAATCCTATAGTTAGATGTTTTAGCTATTAGAGGATGCCGAATTAGGTTTAAAAATGGCATTCAATTAATGAATTTGAAACATTTTTTAGAACTGTCCTAAATAAAATAATAAATGACCAGGTTGAAAAAAATATATTCCTGTAATTTCCTATTTTAAAAAAAAATTGTCATTATATTTTATGTATAATTTTTTTTTATCCCTGAATGTAAAATGTAAAAATAATATTGTTCAGATAACCATAATTTGATTTTTATGCTCAGTAATAAATAAAGGGAAGGTTTTGAGGAGCATACAGTGTGTGAGGTTGAGAGAAAAGTCATTGTTATTATGTGCTGTATAATAGCAGCACCTTGTTTTGTAAATATGATTGCTTTGTATGTACGGCGATAGTTATATTTAATCTTAACACATGCAGTCAGCATTCACTTTCTTTTGCATTGATGCTGGGTGGTGTAGATCAATGTACATCCCGGCATTAAAATAAAATTGAAATAGTTTATTCATAGTTCTCTCGTTTTTTTTTCTTAGGTGACTTTGAGGGATGGGGGATCTTAAATTATTTTCTTCTTTACATACAACTAAATTCTTCTCCACCACCCTACCATTGTTGTTGACATAGGATTGTCAAAGAGTCATCCTCTTTCAGACAACAAACTATTTCTGGGTGCTCTCGCACCCATTGCAGCAGTTTTATAGATTATATTAAATGATAATTTAATACAGCATTACACTGTTTGGAAATGGAGAAGGAGTTTTCTGAAATGATATTGTTCTATTTTTGAGAGTTTCAGGGGAAAACAAAGTATGATCACAAAATTAGCCTTGTGTATTTAGTTATTGATGGCCTATTTAATGTAAAGGTAAAATTTAAAAAATGCAAATCTTTTTTGTTTAAATCATTTTTGAGACTTATGAGAATTTAAATATATTATTAATATTCTTACAATCTTCACAATGCCATTAAATTTGTTAAATTTATTTTATGCATCTATTGAAAAACTTAATTTTAGGGATTTTAAAAATATGAAACAGATAATTATATTTTTAACCTTTCAGGAAATAGTGAAAACTTTTAATATTGAGAAGCCCTTGATAAGTGGTCTAAAGAAATCAGAAGTTGTAAAAAGGAACTCCAACGCAGCAGCACAACCAACATATTCGGGGAAAGGAAAGAGTAAAGCCAAAAAGACATGATAAAATATTTATAATTGTAAAACTTTGTAAATTCAATGTCCCAAAGATATGGAAAGTGGTGTGATATTGAAAAAAAAATGTATCTCCCTTTCCGTGTAACATAATTTGATAGATTTTTAATAAAATTTTAGGAAGTTTAATTTATAACTGGTCCATTGCAGCATCTATAATGATTTGGTTGAAAATCATCTGCTTTTATAAAAAATAAAATATATTTATACATTTTAAACTAATTCCCTCCTAAAACAGTACTTTTGTTTTTACTAAATTTTGTAGACAAAGGGGAATTACCTTTCTTTAGTTAATCTTAACAGAAAAATATTTTTCTTTTCTTTAACATGTTGATAATCTTATAAATAAAAAGATAAACGCTTCAAGAAATGAGTAAAAAAATTTATATTATGACATTCAGGGAAAAAAAACAACTAAAAATACCATTAACTATTTTTGCACTTCCTGTGAATACATTCTAGATATACATGCCAGTACTAAATAGAGTAACACATGGCCTGAAAGTGAAACAATGCACATACTGTTTTCTGTTTCTATTACAATTTCGAAGCTATTATTAAATAGAAATAGAAATATGCGTTGCTAAGTGCGGACCGAATTTGGATGCACCCTTAGTGCGAATTTAGTCATCAGGGGTAATGTGTTTAGAAGGATTTATTTTGTACATTTACATACTTAGTAGGCAGTGTGTCATAAAACATAATTTCCATGTTTATTATTTTCATTCCATAATGATGTATATTTTTAAAGTAGTTTTTCAATTATTTAAAAATCATCACTGGAGTGCCCATGTTAAAATACTCATTTTAAAAAGAAATTGAAGTTGTGTGTCTATTGTCTTTGAGTGCAACTGTGGATGTCTTGCTAGGAGGTGGGCATGTGAGGAATTTCATTAAAATTCATACCTATTCGTTGTACATATTTTTTTATCATAAATATGTAAATTAAAGAAGAATTTTTTTAGTTCATTCATATTAGTTTCCATTTTCATGTCTGTGAGTTGTAATTATCCTGATTATTGTGTAAGAAAGATGATGTAATTTTAATATAAATGCCTGTAGTAAATGAACATTAGTAATAAAATCAATTTGATAAAACTAATAACTAATAAGAGCTATTTTAAGTATATGGGTCACCACTCAATGTATTGATAATGAACTTCCAATTACTGTTTGTTTCTTGGATTTTCCATTAGTTACAATTACACTGGCTAAAATTTATTTCAGTACACCCATGACCCGATATAACACTTCTGCTGGAAGCTTCATGCTTGAGGCTTAATAATTAACCTCAGCTTCTAAGGCAGATAGAGAATTCCCTTTGTAGTTCTGTTATGGGGGGTTAAGACACTGATCATATCAATATGCACGTTGTTATTAGTAAGTTAAATCTTTCACAACAGGGTTTTTTTTTCCCTCTGTTAGTCAATCTTATTTGGCAAGTGTCAGCTTTGAAAAATGTTATTCCCAGCTTTTAAAATTTTAATAGTTGGAGTTGAATTACTTGAATGGGGCTAATTTGGCTTGTTAAATATAATAAAAAGCCAAAAATATTAGATAAAAAAAACCACATTGAACCGAGCATTTCTTTTCTGACATAGCGTTCAGATAAAGTTTAGAGAACTTTACTTGGGTAGGGCAGCTGCTTAAATTACCATAAAAAAGAATTCAAATCTTGTAACTGATAGAAAATTATGATAACTGAGCTGAATGGGTTTGAATGCAAATGAATACACAAGTTCTATTCATTTCTTAAAGTAATGAGCCATCATAATTTTTGAAAAAATTATTTATATGTAAAAAGAAACCAGTGATGAACATTGAACTTGAACTATCCCTTAACCCTTCCTTGGGGCACCATCGTGAACTGCTCACTATCTAATGCCATTTGTCCCGGTCCTGTGCTGCCCTTTGAGAGTCGCTGAATGACAGGCCGGTCCACTCTTTGATATCGTCCTCCCATCTCTTCTTTTGTCTGCCTCTTTTCCTTCCTCCCTGGACTGTGCCTTGCAATATAGTATTTGCGAGACCTCCAGTTCTTGTCACGTGTCCATACCATTAGAACATTATTAGACATTAATTTCAATTCTGTTTACTAGAGTTGCAGGGTTTAGAACTGATATATATATGAAAGAAAAAAATTAGCTGAAAAAAAGTTATTAAATATTAGTGTTAGTATTAGAATATGAATAAGAAGCCATATATAAAATCTAATGGCTGTATAAACATTTGCTTCTTTTGGCTTTGTCTGGGCTAACCGAAATTAGCCTTTTAGACATTCTATATATTTAATCCATTGTTTTGAAGCACTTGGCATCAATGTACTTGATGATTATGTGACTCTTTCAGAAATAAACTCTACTTAAAAAGCTTTACGGTACTTTTTCCTGCACCCAACCCATGATGCAATTGTGAATGTTAATTTTATTTTTTTTAATTTAGTTTTTTTGTCAAATATTTTCTGGAAGAAGCCACATTAATATGTGGTATTTAAATAAAACTTGACTTCAAAAAAAAAGGCTTAACTTTATTGAGAATGATTTTAATGGAGAGGGGGGGGGGTGCGGACAGCACCGTGTGACACCATCACAAGGGGTGACATCAAAATCTAAAATGGGTATGTTCCAGTAATTTGGCACTGACAGACTCGGAGCAGGTCTATGGGGTAAGTTGTGAGGTGGTTACACCATGAGCCACTGCACTGGGTGACACCATGAGCTACCGCACTGGGTGACACCATGAGCTACCGCACTGGGTGACACCAACTGTAGTGAGGCCTCTGGTCCCCACTATCTACTTTCTGCTTCTGCAATCTACTGACTGTCCCGTCCACACTAAGCATTTACTGTCCATACTATTAATGTTCCCTCTAAGGTTCGTTGGTCCGTGATCAAAATAACGAATTATTGTGCAAAGTTTGAAAAGCATACATTTTTTTTGTGTGCAAAAATGTACACCCACAAACACATATATTATCAAAATTTGCTGCGCGGTAATGCTAAACCGCTGCACGGCGTCGGTCAGATATCTGCGCAGCTTAAAGAGAACATTTTCCACTATCTAATAAATGTATTCGCTATCCTACTCACTGCTTTCTTCTTGTCTACATTATCTTAATTTACAGGTTAGACTAACGAAAATACCAAAATTCAACTTCTAATCTTACAAACCGTCAACTCACTGCCTTCCTCATATTTTCCCATACCTACCCCCTATTTTCCTACTTCCTACAAACTCTGCATACGTCATAATTTGCCATGCGACGTCCTATTTTCCCACTTCCTGTCTCCTGTTCGCACACGCCTATCTCATATTGTCCCATTCCTACAAACTAACTACGTCCTAATTTCCAACTTCCCATCTCCTATTTTCCCACTTTCTAAAAACTGTCAACTCACTGCCTACCTCCCATTTCCCCCACTTCCTACAAACTGTCAACTCACTGTCTGCCCACCTCTACCCTCAGCCCTCTGTTTACCTCTACTCCCTAGCCACTGGCATAGAATGGAGCACGCCGTATTTCGGCCCCGGCTAAACATCCCAGATAAAAATGCTACAAGTCCCACTGAAGTATAGCGCCCCCTATTGTTCAATCCTAATTTCTTTTTAATCCCAGTCTTACAGCTGTTTCCGCGTTCATTGATTGAAACTTTATTAAAAGCGACTGACTCAGGCTAACATCAGCTTATGTTACGTTCTGTGATTTCAGCAAGGCGGGTAAGGTTTGCCCAGGGTTTCTGCCTCGTTAATAGTCCCCGTGGCCTCACCTCGCTCAGCTGTTGTTCATTTTACATAAAGATAAACAATGTGAATCAAAAGGTTTCATATTAAAAACTGGCATTGAGTAATACAGAGGCTTCCTTTAAGAACGGTTGCATTGGGGAAGGGGGGAGGTGGGGGGTAAGAGTTAGCGAAGACGTTGGACGTGTGCTTGGTGCAGGGCCAGTCCGTTTTCGATAAAGTGCCAGGGGTGACGGTTGGTGGGTGAGGGGGGATGGGGGCGGGGGTACGGCTTTGATCACTTTCTCATTTGGCGCTGTTCATATTGACACAGGGTCACACAGACTACCCCCGCCCCGTTCCCGGTGGCGTGCAGGCTAAATCCTAACGGGTCTTACTCTAATACAAGACAGTTTGTCTGGAGTTTTCTGGCAATTTTATAGCCTATTTGCCTGTCGTTGTTCAGTTTCTAGATCCCTTTCCATATTTTGGAATCCATTCTTATTGTTTTCGGCAGCTTTACACATTGGATCTTGTTTTTAAAAAGTGAACGGTCCAAATATTTCGGCCTGCTTAATGCGGTGGCTGGTGACTTGGATGGACCGGATATATTGCTTTATATACTAAATTTAGGAGCCCAACTCTTTTCTTTTTGTATACAAAACGAAGTATTTTAAAAGTCTCCAATTTTTTATTTATATATATATTGTTTGGGGTGGGGGGTTGCGCGGGGTTGGGTGGGGTTGGGTGGGGTTGGGAGAGAAAGTGTTATTGAGGTCGTTTCACCTTCTTCTGTCCATAGATGTGTATTCAGCCGATCTTAAAATAATATTATTTGAAAATGTAATTGTTTAGAAATATTGACTCTCTGAGTGTATCAATTCAATGATGCCAAACGCTGTATTTGTGTGGCCGTGACAATTTTCAACAGTATTTCAGATTTGATAAAGTGTATTTGAAAACGAGGGGGCCTTTAAAAATGAGATGTTGCTTTTAGAATAAATTTTTTTTTCAGGCATCTATATGATGAAGGGCAAGAATCTCTCCACTTCATGTTCACGACCGTGTTTCTCCACGTCTCGGCTTCATGAAGCAGCAGAGGCTTTGAAATTCCGCATCTTTAGGTTGCTACAAAGGTTTTTTTTTCCAAATCTTCGCTCTTACATCAGCATCTGTCCCAGTATGTTTGCCTGCAATGCTTACATGTAATTGTTTTTTTTTAAATTTTAATTAAAAATTTTTGTTTTGTTTTAAAAGAAGAACTGAATGAATAGCTGGCATAATGTATTGTATTTGGATTAAAATACACCATTCCTGAATTAGTTAAAGGATATTAAAACTTGGAACGCTGCTATGATCATTTTAACAAATCTTCGTAAATTAACTTTTATTTTTATTTAAGCAGCAGAAATACCAGATGATTAATCTAACAACATGGGTTGGCAGATTTAAAACCGACTGGAACTTAAAAAGAACTTCTAATTTTACGTTGCATTTTTTTTCTTCCATAAATAAATTTTCCATAATTCCTTAAATTTTTGTTGGTATGTCTCTAAAAAATCTCCAGGAAGCTAGACGCATTTATGTCAGATTGTGAGAAGGTTAGTAGATGTACTTCATAAATACTCTTGAATCTAATTACTATGTATAATATATACCGTGCGTCAAAATACGCACGGTATATATTATACACCCCTCGTCAAGCGTCGTCACAAAAACTTAGACTCCCCCCTCCAATATGACGTCACAAAGCTTTGCGGCCCCCCCAAGTTGTATTTTCTATTTGAAAAAGAGCATTTTCAAATCACTTTTTTGTCATTTAAGTATGTATTTAGTGTAAGGTTGCACGCTAATATCGTAACACGCGTGAAGCTATATAAAACGTCATAAAATAAATTGTAAGAAATCAAATATTTAAGTGGAACTTTTATTTAAAGTTGCAATTTTTTGATGTGACGTCACATTTCTCAAACACCCCCCTCCCCCTCGTCACACATCGTCACAAATGTGTGGACCCCCCCCCCTTACCCAGGTGCGTGACGTCATTTATGGACAGCCCCTTAACCTAAATGTATTACTTTACTTATATCTTAAGATATGAAAAAACAACAACAAACAACTGAATTAATTCTGATTATGTATTCTAATAAATATTTTTAAAAAAAACTGTGAATCGATTAAAATCTTTTATTTAATTATTATACGCAAATATTGAAACAAATCATTATTTATTGATCAATTAATGTATTGTTTGATAGGGTAGGCGAAAACACAACTTGGACTGAAATGTCACCTAAACCACCAGCGCACTCGAGTCAACAGTTAAATCCATTGATCGTGTCATAACGTGCGTGCGCAGAGAAATGGGTCAGAACTGACAACGTTCACCTAATTGCACCAAAACATGCGTCACGATTAGCGCACTAGAGACCCCCCCCCCACCCTGTCTCTCCCCCACTTAGGGCCTTTCAATTACGACCAAGACGTTTCGAGTTCTCTATGAATTCAGTGAGAGTGGCACTTGCACATG
Organism: Ampullaceana balthica; assembly: GCA_944989445.1. Taxonomy (NCBI): domain Eukaryota; kingdom Metazoa; phylum Mollusca; class Gastropoda; family Lymnaeidae; genus Ampullaceana; species Ampullaceana balthica. The sequence continues at coordinate 977,610 of CALYLW010000316.1, read as the reverse complement.
TTTTGTTGAACACTTGTCTGATGAAGGCCACCCCCCCCCTCCCACAAAGACGATAGGTTTTGTTGCGATTCACATTTAGGAGATGAATAGACGACATTTTAAAATATAATGGATCTTAGTGTACTAAATGACATTATAAGTGTTTTCAAGGTCGAGCTTAAATAAAAATCTTTACGAGTAAAAAAAAATGTTAAGATGCTTCGCACTAGGAAAGCTGAACAGAGGATTCAGCTTTTTAATATTGTAAGTTACACAGTAAAATATTTTGTTTTTAAATTCTTTTTGTAGTAAATGTATTATATTTAAAATATTGTTTGTTAATTTTAATTTTAAATGTCTAATAATTTAACCATCAACCGGATTTAAATTATTTTTTTATAGGGATTTACAAAAGCTTAGTTATAATTAATTAATCTGGCCTAAAAGATAACTAAAATAAATAAATATGAGCTCCCTTACTTACCCTTTCCTCCAAGGAAGCCAATGCATTGCTTCAACATTATGTGAGGGTACAGATCAGAGACGTAACAGCGACTTGGCATCGGGGCAGTTGCCAAGGGCGCCGAGGGCTAATCCTTCAATAATCAATTGATTATGTATAATTTAGTATTTTACCTATTTGTCAAGGGCGCCAAAAATGAATTAGCCAAGGGCACAGAAAACCCAGTTACGTTTCTGGTAGAGAATTCATCTCATGAATGTCCCTGATGGAATCAGAATGGAGGTGGCAGGCATATCTAAACACCCCTGCCAACCACAAGATAGAAAATGGGAGAGATTGCTTAAAAATGAGGATGCATGAACGAGTTAATTGGCCTCTCTAAAGTAATCTAATTAGTGTAATATCTCATCGTGTGTGTGTGTGTGTGTGTTTTTTTTTGTATTGGAGGAGGGTGTAGAAAGTCGCTTCCAACGCACCCCCCGCCCCCAACTGCTCGGCCGTGTTTTGAATTTCCACTGGTAAAAAAAAATTAAAAGGGAAAGATAAATATAAACAAAATTTTTTTAAAAAGTGTAGTTATCTCTTGATTAACCTCAAACAAATGTTTTGAGTGGGTTGTGCTGAAACTACACTTAAAGCAAGTAAAATAATCTCCTCCTGGAGAAAAAAAAATCATCGTTATTAAATGAAATCAAATATATAATTTAGGGCTGGTACTGATTGTTCGATAAATTGGGAAAAAGTAATCCATTAACCGATTAATTATATTTTTATAACGCATATATAGATCCCGTTAAGTTGCGATTCATTATTGCGCGAAATCGGTTAAGTCGCGGCAATCCTATGCAAAGCCGTCTTTACACCATTTTGGGCCTCCGGGCAAAGAAATAGTGTTGGGCCCCTACCCCGCAGGAATAAAAAATAAATATACATAATATATATAAATAAGCATATTCCCGTGGTGCCCCTATGCTTGTGGGCCCCCGGCAAATGCCCAACAGGTCTATGCGCTAAGGCGGCCCTGATCCTATGCTCCCAAAGTTTGTGACGTTACACAGCAAACTCGTTCTGTTATGCAAGAAATAAGGAAGAAAAACCTTTTTGTTTACATATGCAAGTCTAAATAAATAATAATACGTGGGAAAAGTGTGTAAGTAACCAAAAATATAAATTATTAATAATTATGAAGAAAAAAAATAGAAATATTTTCTTACATTTTAATAGAATTTTAATTGATCAAATTAATTTTAATCGATTAAAATCGTTAACGACTAATCGATTAATTAATCGTTAACTTCCGCAGCCCTAACATAATTTTTTAAAAAGTAAAAAATTGCCATTTTTATTTTTAAATGTTACAATGTAGACTAATAAAGGGTTTGACAATGAAAGGACCAATGAAAACCAATACATCCGATATGTAAAATGTCCCCAACAGTTGTTTATAATTTGAAATTTATATTTTTAAACTCCTTCCTTCCGGTGGATAATTTAACCTGTTTCAATTTTAGGTTAAAAGCTATTTGAGATATGGGGGTCCTTTTTGAAGTCCAGATATATAATGTCAGTGCCAAATATGAAAAAATAACTTTCCGGGGGCGCCCAATGGGAAGCACCGGATATGTATAAAGCTAACTCATTTTCCTCAACAAGTTTCTTTCTGCATGCCCTTGTAGCACCCAGACTTAGCTGCGTTATCGTAGGACTGCACTTCGAAAAAATTAATATGGCAAATTTCACGTAAGTACTGCAACGCTTGCTTAGCCATATTTTCACTGGTGTGACTTTGCAGCTCCAAGAAAGTAAAAAAGCGCCCAACGGGCTCCCCATCTACCACATATCTAAGAACAACGCTTAACTGATCTCTATGTAAGATATCGGGTGTTGAGTCTACTGACAAGCTGAAATAACCAGAAGCCTAAAGGCTTCATCTAAATATACTTCATAAACTTTTTGGGACATAATTTCAATCAGTTCTTCACATATAGTTTTAGATACATAAAGAGGATTTCATTTTCCAGAATTTCCATATTTGTGTGATGCTAAAAATTTATGAAACTGACTGACCAACTCCAGAAACCCTAGATAATTTCCATTTTGTAAAGATCAACATTTTTTATTTGTCCCTCTAAAGGCCAAAACCATCCTCAGCTATAGTACAAATAATCGCTACTGCTCGCCTCAAAATATTTTCCCAGTAACCGTAATCTTCATGAATTTGCTCTTCCATATTTTGTATTGGAAGCGAGCCTTGTCGACGAGCTAGATATATTATACATATACACGCAGTCTTTATGAGTAGCGTTTTGTTCATGATCATCAACTTGAATTTTATTTTTCCAGTCACTGAACCCATTTTTATCAGCTAAACGTGTGAAACCTTTAGACCCAAAAAGTTTTTTTTTGAGGACTTGTGGTGCCCTTAAACGCTTGGTGCCCTCGGCATGGGCCTTGTGTGCCTGATGGTTAATCCAGGCCTGAATGAAAGGTAATCTTTAAAAGACTTCCAATTAAAATAGGCTAAAGATTATGTAGATGATGATTATTTTTTTTAATTCCCTGAAAATAATGAGGTAAAACTTTTAAAAGCTGGCCCATTAAAATTGGTTTAAACATATCGACATTCTGGAAAATAAATTAGAACAGCTTAAATAAAGACAATAAAACGATTACCGTTACATTAGTTTATATTTCGATACCGCTGTGTACCACAAAGACCATAAATGAATGGTAAAAGTTCATAGTGTTTAAATGGTATTTTAATAATAGACACTTCATGATACTTTAAAATATAATGCACATAATGAGAAATTCCTTTTTATTTATATCTAGCAGAATTTTTTGAACTAATATATAATTTCATATAACGACTCAAACATTTATCAAATGATTATGTTTACCCATGGATACATATAAATTGCAGATTTTAATTTAATCGTAACACCTTGCACTCTTGTCATTATCTTAACAATAAAATATAGTGTAACAATGAATATTGCAAAATCAGTTAACTACAATAGGTTTTTCATTATTGTCACATTTGGTTTACTATGTTTAATTTTGTTAAATGGTAGTGTCTATCACCACCACCCCCCAACTTTAAATAAAGACAATTCAAAATAAACGGCTTTGCGTTTCCCTTCCATTGATGATTTTTTTTTCTTAGTAAGTACTGTTAAATTTTTTAAATTAAAAATTTGTTGTTTAAAACAAACACATTAAATTGATACTTCTCTGGTCCCCAATACTGCACATTAAATAATAAAATATATTCATTTTTGTTTGTTTGTTTACCTTTCCCAATTTTTGGACTATTAGTTTCTGGCCTCTGTCAACCCCATCATCAAATTTTTGGACTTGTAGTTTTTGGTCTCTGTCAACCCCATCATCAAATTTTTGGACTTGTAGTTTCTTGCCTCTGTCAACCCCATCATCAAATTTTTGGACTTGTAGTTTCTAGCCTCCGCCAACCCCATCATGAAATAAAATATTTCTCCAACAGTTTACTTGGATTGACTTCCGTCCGTGTTCACACAAAAAATGTTTTTCTGTTAACTTGGACACTTTTTATTCACTAAAACATTTTAATTAACTTTGTCCGAATATGTAAACTCAATGCTTGGTATGTAACACTAAACTAAATATTCTTAATTCAAGCAATTTTTATCATTTCTAGCAATCGATGGTCAATAAATTTATATTTAGCTTCATTTAATTCAATTTTATTTTTTAGTGTGCCACGAAAGTCAAACAACCTTAAACTTAGAAAACAAAGTGTCGTCGGGTGGGTGAGGAGGACCGCGCTTACCCCACATTTCCAACGTCATTGTAGTCTTATCCAGAATTACGGACTTGTCTGTCGTGACCCAGTTACAAAATCAGAGTTTAACGGTTCTAAAGAAAATTGTTTTGCTTTTTTTTTCACTGAAGGGGTGGTGACAAACCCACTTGTGTGGAACAAACTGACCATTCGAGCTAAAAAAAAATGCTTAGTCACTACGTAGTTTTTTTTAGCGACTGGATAGCGAAGTCAATAGTGCGCTCGCCTCACAAGCTGAGGGGCGTTGGTTCTAGCCCACGTAAAAGCCACAATAAAAATGTTGATGAATGACTATTTCTAAAAAGCCCTCCGCTGACCTGGAGAGGAGATGGGCGCCGCAAGGGCTACCAAGCCCCGAAAAAGTTCCAATGGAAACATTAGAACCCCCTACGACCACGAGGTTATGGGACACCAAAAAAAAAGTCTTTCTGCAGTAAAACATTTCACATTTAAAAAAAAATTATAACACATTTTTAAAAAAAAGTTAACATAGCTCATGTTGCTAAAAAAATGAGCCCGAGCCCAAAAAGGGGAAAAAACAACAACAACAACAACAACAACAACAACAACAACAACAACTGAACAAGTAACTTTAATTTCATACGTTAAAGCCAAGACTGAGTTCGCTCTTTTCCAGTCACAGTCGTCTTTGTTTTGTACATCTGGTTAACGCTGCCTTGTCGAGTTGCAGATTACACGTACGAGATACTGAAATTACCCTAGTAGCGACAAGGTGGACTAGCGGGTTAGAAGCGATCGCCTCGGCGATATAAGGGTATCGGGCTACCCGCTCGGGTCCCACGAGTCGGGGCCGAGAGCTATTGTGGCACTGAAATACGTGACGAGCGTGAGTCGAGGGCACGCCGGAGGTGACGTAAATAACCTGGAAGTGGAAACTTTAATAGGCCGTAAATGTGCGCGGACACTCTTTGAAGATGGCCTCAGATGACATTTAAAACCCAGGTGATCTTATTAATTAATCCTGTTTAATGATTACTGTTGCACCTGATAGTTTTAGTGCTTTCACGTACTAATTTCAATTCCCTTTAAAAAAAAATCATGAAAAATTGAAAACTAAAAAAGGAAAGGGCCTAATGATACGTTTCTTTGTTTACAATACGCTTTTTGAACTTAACAAGGGACTTGGCTTCTACAAATACTTGAGAATCGTGTGAAATTGAAGAGATGAACATGTTAATTCCATGGTTTTAGCTGCTGTGAATGATATTAATGACAACAATAACATGCAATCCTCAATTCACAAACTTTCACCTTATAGACAAACAAGAAATTGTTCAAGATGTTATCCAGCTATTATATTATGTAATTGTGCTTATGTATATAGCTAAAAATTAACTAGTTACTAACATATCTTGCTGTGTCTATTCGTTTATTCATTTTAAAATCAGTTAATTGTTTGTTCGTTGAATAACTTGGAAATAATAAACACAATTCTTCTTCCCAAGACCTTTAATAGTTTAAATAAGAGCCCATATAATAATTTGATTACATTTATTTACAGTTACAGTTATTTTAAAATCAGTTAATTGTTTGTTCGTTGAATAACTTGGAAATAATAAACACAATTCTTCTTCCCAAGACCTTTAATAGTTTAAATAAGAGCCCATATAATAATTTGATTACATCATTTTTGCACATTATTTAAAAAAAAATATTTTACGCATAAAGAAAAAAAAATCGAACCTTATACACATATTTCGCTTGGAATTCATTTGAAAAGACATCTATAACGCTGCAGTATTTAAAAAAATGTATTTATTCTGTTTTGACATGTACTTCCTTCCAGCAGTTCAACTGTACACAGCAGCCGGTAAATTCAACTTTTTGAATGAATGACTATTTTCATTATCGAATCATCAGACACATTTTTAAAAACAAATATCTTTAAAATCTTTTCTATTGTTCATTCAAAAAAAAACAACAACCCCGGCTCTTCTGTTTAATGTCATTGAACATGATCTAATCAGATGGACATGTACTCTTCACTGAAATATATTAAACTCAGTGGGAATTTTTTAAATTTCATGTCGATATGATACTGTAATCGAAAGATTAGTTGTGCATCTATACAAACTTTTGCCTCGAGTCATGTTTGTAGTTTTATTTAAGGCTTGGGTCTCACTGGCATGAAAGAAGGATTATCATACAATCATTGAATAATGTCACTAGAATTAGAATACCGTTGACATTGACATGAGCGAAATAATTTCATTTTTTTGTCCAACCATGGATTTAATATCATTACTTTACCATTGACATGACAAACGAAATGCACTTCATTAAATGATACATAGGCCCTGGCGTTATCGAAACCCAAAATCGTTTTATCTTATCTTATCTTATTTATACAGACGCTCCTTCTATGCAGAAGATAGTTGCGTCCACAGACCATGACAGATGATCTGTTGGCAAGTGATGCAGCATTCACAGGCCACGGCTTTGTGGGTTCCACGCATTACCCAGCCGCCTAACTACATGTAGTGGTGTTAGGTACCCATTCGGAGCGGGGTGACTCAGGGACGCCCTAGGCCCCGGGAACAAGCCCTTGCCTTCACACGGATTCGAACCCGTGACCATCGGTATGACAGTCCAGTGCGCTGCCACTCGACCACCGCGTTAAATATGTTCCTTATCCGCCTCAAAGGGTTGTTTTACTTTATGCATGCTATTCTGGAAATTTGTTATCTGAAGTCAGAAATAATAACGTTTGTACCGACAAAAGTGATGACATTAAAGCAAAATTAACCCGCGTTCAATTCAGTAAGCGCACGCTCGCCTTTCAGCGATTACAATTTCCGGTACATCGCCCTGACATCCGCTTTTATTTCATGATTTTTTTTTCTTCTTCATCTGTTGACGCAACAGTCGAGTGGGAGAGAGACAGTTCATAATGCCCCTGGCACTTGTCTGGCGTCATCACTCACTGGGCATGGAGAAAAGCTCGCTGGGGTCGTACTCAGGGGACACAACTCCTGGCCCACACCTACAGCGGCACATGCGTCTCACGCGAGCTCGTGTTTTAAAGGGCTCGTAATGCTACGTCAATGGCTCTTAGTGCCCATGGATTCCTAAAGACCGGAAGCTATGCGCGGCAAGCCAGTGGTGACGTCTGGTCGCCTCCTGTCTGAAAGAAAGAAAAAAAATGGGACCTGCTGTTGGTACATTGTTGAAAAAACAGTCTTACAACAATGTCAGCCTCCCCCACACACCAACCTGTCTCTAGCTCCCACGCAGTGACCTGTCTTTCACCCCCACGCACGTTGTAGGCGGACTTCAGCGATCTTTTAGCCGTGGTGCGCCATGGAAATGATATACGCCCCCCCCCAAAAAAAAATCCTTTATTTTTCTTTAAAAATAATAATTGGCATCTTCTCACCTCTCTTAGCAGCTGATGTCGTCAGGGACCATTGGAGGCACTGATGAGAATACGTTTTAATAACTCACTTCCGATCACGTGCAACAGAGTTTTTGTGCGTCATCCCCCCCCCGGTCCATTTAGTGCTACAGTTACATGTTTAACCATCTAAAAATCAGTGATCCGTCTCCCCCTGTACCCCTGCTATAATCAGCTCCTTAACGCCATCAAGTCAGTCATCCGTATACAAGTCTGGCGTTCACGCTAAAAAAAAACCCACACCGATAAGATTTAGACAGGTGGTGGTGGTGGTACAGCGTTGTACATCATTATGAAGTGAGAATTGTTAAAGGACTGTTAATAAAACAAACCCGTAAAAACAAAATTTTTGACTATAAATCCCTTATATATGAGACATAACTGACAGTATTGATTATTTTCAAACGCAACAAAAATTTACAGACTGAATCTGTCTTAACTCAACTTTGCTTCATAACCCTGGGTGGGGGGGTGGGGGGTGGGAGAGGGAAAAAGTCTGGTCACCGATCGCTGGACCGAGCTCAGCGTGACAGGTAAAATGTAAACAAAAGCACGCCGGTACTTCGATGGGTCGCGTCAACGCGTGACTGAACAATCCCGTGAAAAAAAACAATAACAAACAGTGAATTTGAATTGCATACGTTATATAAGGATAGAATAAACATGCATAAATTTAATTACCGTACGTTCGATCGATCTGAAATTTTGATACGATGCATTGTTAGGTGAGACGGGTCCGTGTGCCAAATTTCAGCTCGATCGGATCACGTGAAGTGGGTCATTTTTGACTTTTGTTTTTCCGCCGCCCAAGACAAAGAGAGATGACGACAGAACGACAGAGACAGAGACGGTGGTGAAGTTAATATAAGGGATTTAATAAATAGGATTAAAAATGGAAAAAAGTAATTTATATTAAATTGTACATTATTAGTGTACTAGTAACAAAGCCCGCCCAAGGACGGGAATAAGTGTAGGGTGACCTGTGAAGTTCATGGACGCTATGTTTTGGTAGTTGTCATGCTGAAGTGTTTGCAGGACATTGTCGTCGCAGGGCAAGGGATGTGGACAACAACAACAACAGCAAAACAACAAAAACAACAACAGCAACAACAACAGCAACAACAACAGCAACAAAAATAACAACAGCAACAAAAACAAAACAACAACAACAAAAACAACAACAACAGCAACAAAAACAAAACAACAACAACAACAAAACAAAAACAACAACAACAGCAAAACAACAACAAAAAAACAACAACAGCAACAACAACAAAACAAAACAACAACAACAAAACAACAACTACAACAACAACAACAGCAACAACACAACAACAATAACAACAACAACAACAAAACAACAACAAAAAACAACAACAACAAAACAACAACAATAACAGCAACAAAAAAACAAACAACACTTAAAACTCTTGCCACTACCCCCAGGACCATCAAGGAAAAAGCGTTTAACAGAATTGTCATTGGAATAAGCGGCAGGCATCACTTCAAGAATAACCAAAAATAACTCGTTTTGAACCTCCGCGTAATATGTAAATTTTTCTCCGCTAGTGATTGGCCGTAGGAGTCATATGTGTTTGAGGGACCAATCGCTATAGATGACGGGACAGAACGGACAGAACTTTGCCTTTTATTATATAGGACATGTTTTTTTTGGTGCATTATTATGGTGATAAACTTTAATAAAACTTTTAAAGATCATAAAATATTTAACAGCTTCCCGGTAAATCGGAATGGAGTGATTAAACCCGTCACACACTCATTCCATTCTCCAACTATGTTTTAAGATGTATAAAAAAATGTGGGTTTCTTCTTTATTCACTTTGAATGAAAATTAAAGCGTAAAGTACTCCTGTGATTAGCGCAAAATGGAAATTTAAACGCTAGAAACTAAGCTAATTAGTTTTGCCCTCACACACACACACCCCATTTTGTAACGCAAAACAAATTTCGTTTAGTCCCACCTCGGTTTCTCTTATCAAGAAATATGACATTTAATTATTGCTAACAACAAGTTAATGTTTTTAAAAGCTATGTGAGCTACTCCCTTGCAGGGCCGGTCTCAAGCCACTGCAACCTATGCGGCCCCGCCTATCTTAATTCTCTCTTATTATATCCTTATTAATTCCTTTTCCTTACCCAGACTGGGCCCCGCGCAATCCGATTCGCATACTTAGCCGCATAGGGCCCAGCAATTGCTAAGGCTTGCCCCGCTCCCTTACCTGTCTGGGGCCTCAGTTATACATAAACCAACATATTATGGGGAAATCGTTGAAGTAACAAAACCTCTGACCCCTTGGCTTTTGTGATCTGAAGACGTTTAGAAGTGCACCGCTATATGCCAGAATTTTTAGCACTTCGCTTCGAACTTTAATTTATATGTAATTTAAAAAAATAATTAATTGATAGTATTTAATGCATTAAAAAAAAGATATACCCTTTAAAAAGAAGTACATTATAACTATACAATAAAAGTCAGAGGCGTCACTAGTGTTGGTGTCACCCGGGGCGGTAGCTCATGGTGTCACCCCTTCACGACTGAAGGGGCCGTCCCATAAATGACGTCACGCGAGGATGCCGATTTTTACCCCACCCTCCCCCAGCTTCATACTTATACCCCACCCCTTTTCACGATATGACGTCACAAAGCTTTGACACCCCCTCCCCAAGCCGTATTTTCTAAATAAAAATTAGCATGTTGCAAATTATTTTTTGTCATTTAAATATGTATTTAGGGTAAGTCTGCGCTCTATGTCGTAACACGCGTGAAGCCATCGAAAACGTCATTAAATAAACGGTAAACAATCAAATATTTAAGTGGAACATTTATTTAAAGTTGCGCGTTTTTTTATGTGACGTCACATTTTTAACCCCACCCCCTCGTCACACATCGTCACCGATGCGTGACCCCCACACCCTATTACGGATTAAAAGTGGGGGTGCTGAACGGGCTAAAGCCAGGGGCCACCAATAATTTAAGGTACTCCAAACTTATTATAGTGTATAATAAAGATGCAGGCAAATGTTTGTATGAATCCCTGAAAATGCCTTGGACATTCATACGGAATGCTGCAAATATGAGTAGGAAGTATAACGGAAACTAGGCTATTCCTCGTGAGAAGTGCAGTGTTGCTCATTATGTGCCGTGCACAGCTCATTCCCTTAATTTGGTTGGGAAAAGTGCAGCAGGTTGTCCTGATGCAGTCAGATTTTTTGTCTTCTGCAAAATCTTTATACCCGGCTTGTTGCATCTACTCATCGTTGACAGGTACTTTTAAAAACACATGAAATTAATGCATGTTAACAAAGCCTTGTCTGACACAAGATGGTCAGCCTGACATGATGCTGTAAGGTCTGTTAATAACTTATACCATGCGAATATCGCAGCACTGGAAGAATTAGCAACAAACGAAAATCAGCCACGTGACTGTCTACTTGAAGCAGAAGGATTTCTAAAAGAACTTGAACAACTGGAAGTCGCTATTTTACTTGAAATTCGGGAAACAATTTTAGAAAGGAAGTCTCTAATTGAGTTTGTTAAAAAGACAGCATTCTTAATTTGATTCCTATGAAGACAAAGGAAAGGACAAGTCCGTGGTAAAAAAGAGTATGAACAATCTTCAATGCTATCAACAACAAAAAAAAGAGATAGAGAAAAGGGGCGTCAGTTTGATAAAGGGACATCACCAAAACAGTATTCTCCCCGAGACAAAAGTTTCAAGGTTGAGGTATTTCTGGTAATCATTGACAAACTTTCTTGAGCCCTTACAACATCGGTTAGGCCCATATAAAGACATCCATGAGAAATTTGGCTTTCTTACAAACATATCTGAGCTCAGCAATTTCGCCATCCGATGGGCAGCAGCCAAGATAATGGAAGAATATTCAAGTGATTTCGAAGACTGCTTACCTTCAGAATTAGTCCAATATTTCAAAAACTCTTTAAAAAAGTTATTGTCCAGACTCAGGGTAAGGAAAAGGAAGTACCCCAATGCCAAACTCAAAACACGTGCACAGAGCTAAACATTTTGCTGCTTTTGAATGAGCTAAATTTCACACAGCTCTTTACAAATGTACACATCGCACTTCTCATATATCTCTCAATGATGACATCAAACTGCAACTGAGAGAAATCATTTTCAAAGTTGAAAAGAACATAAAATGAGTTAGAATTTGCATGGGACAACAAAGACTGAATATGCTCTCTTTAATGAGAATTGAAAAGGAACTTACTTGTAAGCTTTCTTAGCTTTACTGACTCGATTGATAACTTCACCATGAGAAAAATTCGCAAACGAAAGTTGTAGGTTCAAATAATAATGATACATATTTTAAAAATTTTTTTTTAAATTTCAACTAGAGAAAACAGTTCGTTACCCCATGAAAAAAAAGTTTTTAAAAAAAATATTAAAAAATACGGAATAACGCGTAATATTATTCGTTTATGGGGGGAGCGTTCGTAACCACGAAACAGCGTAAGTCGGGATGGGACCGTCGTAACCGGTGGACTACCTGTATATAAACATGCATATCACGCCTTTAATAAATATATATATAACAAAATATTAACTCAAAGACATTGAATTCATAATTTTCGTCTAGAAAAAACATCAACAAAGAAAACCAATCTTTTGATTTATTTATTTATTATTATATTATTTTTATTTTTTTTAGGGGGGGGGGATAAAAATATTATACCCCACACCCCACTGTGGTGGGGGGAGTCGTGAGGTGGGATTCGTCCATGGTGTCGGTGTGTCAAAGCCCAAATAGCTTTATATATTTTAAAACATAAGACACTGCCTCTTTCATGTCCAGCCTTTTTTTAAAGATCTCTCAGCTGCGACGTTTCTTTTCTTTTTTCCTAATTTGTTTTAATGTTGTTTGTGTGTTGGGACTGTTTTATTATTGCAAGTTAACTGATATTTGTTAATAAAAAGTTTTCGCGTTTAACGTATTTCTTTGTATTTCTTAATTTCTTTCTAGATGAAAAAAATGTGTCTTCATTTTTTTTCTGACATAAAATCGTACACAGTAAAATTTTAGGCTCGGGTGTCACCCCCCTGATGGGTGTCACCCGGGGCGGCCCGCCCCCCTCGCCCCCGCCTAGTGACGCCACTGATAAAAGTAAATAAAGAGAGCACGTTTTTCAAAACATTCCTATAAGGTAACAGAAACACACAATAACTACGACATTTTTACGCTTTTAAGATTCTGGAGAAAGAGAAGATTGTTGGGGCCATACTGGTTCTGATGATATACTTTGTCCCACATTTTTCTTTCGTGAACTATCTAACCCAATAACCTAGTTACGCCACTGCAAAATTTCTAAAATAAACCCGTATGCAGTCGCGATTAATCATAAATTTATACCGCTAAATTCACAGTCTGTTTAGTCAGGCCTAATAATATTTCTCGAGCTGCCTTCATGTTACCATTGACAACAGCAGGCAAAAATAACAAGGGCCTCCTCAAAGGAGAGGAATTGGAGTGAACAGGGTTCAGGGGTTACGGTTTGCAAGGACGTGAAATGTTTGTGTAAATGCGAAGGCTAAAAAAAAATTAAAAAAACTCCTCGAAAGAGCAATGAAAAAGAAATTTACCGCATAAAGTAAAACACAAAAAATCAGTTCCGCGGGGCTCTCACGTCTCGCTAAAAAACCAACTGGCCCAATCCCCCCCCCAACCTATGTTTATTGGTGCCTACACCTCCCAAACCCCCTCCCACCGTAGATTACTTTGTACGCGTTCAAAAAATGCGCAAGTCGCTGCGGTTACAAAGTTGTTTAGTGCGTCCGACAGTATTCGCAGGTATACACACTGGTTACATTTATTGTGTTTGCTGATTTATTTCAGACGAATCGTAGCATACGATAAATTCAAAATGTTAAAATAAAAACTCGCTGGTAAGAATAATGACTGAGTTTGTTTAACAAGCCGAACAACCGCCAAGTTGTTTGCTGTCGTTGTTGGCCGAGTTTCCTCTCATCTCAAAACGGTGTTGAGATTTTATGATGGAAAATTGATGTGGGACTGTTCAATCTTGTCTGTCCAAAGCGCCATACCCCCCTCACCCCTCCCTAATCTTGTACAATGCACAAACACGCACCAAAGTCCCTCAAAGTTATTCTATGTTTGAATGCTCAGCATCAGGGAAAACACAATACAATTGTGTTAGTATTTTTGTGGAGAAAACCTCACCCCTGAATGGGCAAACAAAGTTTTTTTTAAAAATTTAAATTGATATTTATCTTAATCTTTGCTGAGATTTCATTTCAGAAGGCCGTTGGGCGACTGGTCTCCCATTTATTCGTCCACTCATCGCCTATACATTTGACAGCAGTTTAGCCACCTATTAACAAAAGGGTCCTTTAGATAATACCAACAAGAGCCGGACGGTGCGGATTTCTATAACTTTTCCTTACGCTTTAATTCTAGCCTTTCATACCCAATTTTTCGGAGCCGTTGGACTCAACAAAGGTGTTAAGAGCGTGACCTGGGCGGCAGTGGACCTTACACCAGAAAATCTTAGAGCTGCGAATGGGTATACAAAAGGTTAGGGGCGAAAAAAAAGGTAGGAGGGGACCGTGCCGGAGTGGTGTGTGTGTAAGTGGGGGATAACTGCGGATCATTTTTCAACACTAAGTTTAAAAAAATAAATAACTAGAAATATTTCTTAAGGAAGTGCATGCATTATAGTCATCAATGATGTAGTGGCATCGTATAATGGGCACAAATAGACCCAATATTTTGTTCAGTTTAATTTCCTGAAGACAGCAAAATAAAAATAATTTCATCCGTCGAAAAACTAAATGAATCATATCATCTGCATGCTGATAAGAATAAAGGCTGGGGGAACGTTTGTAAGTGGTTTTGGCGGGGAGGGTGGTAGAGAACATGAGCACTAAATGCCTATAGCCGTTTTTTAAAGTTAATAAATACATTATACATAATGTCAAAGAGGTAGGCGTGAAAGTTTCTAATCCTGTTTCCTAATTATTTTATTTAATTAATCCTATTTAAAAATGCGTTTCCCCTAATACGTCATAATTCGGAGTAGTCGAGTGGATTACTCAGCAGATAACCAATAATAATTTTATCCTAAACATTTCTCATCCGAAAACATTGTTTGAACGAATGAAAGCTTTCTTCTATAGTGATAAAACTATCAATCCTCGACAAGCATCCTCTTTTAGTTAGGATGTTATAATATTCCATGAAATAAAGAGGTCTACATATTTTTCTTTGCTATCACACTCTTTCAAAAATCTCGGAAGACTGTCCACAATTTTGGTGCAGCCACTTCTATCTTTGTGTGTCTATGTGTGCGCTCGTGTGTGTTGTAAAAACATAAGAAACAGAATAGAGCGTTATCAAATTATTGAAACCTACAAACATTATAGGGGCTTATAAATAATATACATAAGAAATTTAATTACTTTTTATTAAAGTATACCCATGTCTGAGCGACTTAAAAAATACAAAGGAACCTCTTATAACGACCATAAGTCGTTCGAGAGTCTTACTTGTTAAGCGAAACACTCGTTAAACGAAACAATTTTCCCCATACAATTCAATGTAAAATACGATAATGCGCTCCATGTTGAAAAAATACTCATTTTAAAACAAAATTGTAGTAACATTTATTCAAATAAATTTACTTATGAATAGTTAAAGAGTGTAACAACCTGGAACGCAATTTAGATTTGAAACAAAAAACGTAAATAAAAATATGAATTTATGACTAATAATTAATCCTTTTTAACTAGAAAACTGTCTAAAGACATTTGTTTTTGCCGACGCTTCCAAATTTGACGAAAATGTGTCGCAACCGTTTCGTAGACATTCTTGACACTCTCTTTCAAGCATCCATCTCCTTAATTTTGGTTTTGTTCTTGAGAATAGTGCAGATCGTTGATGTTGGCCGATTATAGGCGCGCGCTAGATTAGCCACGCTAACACCTTCTTATCGCTTTTCAATGATTTTACCTTTCATATCGACAGTTATTTTTTCTCTTTTATGATTGTCTTCTTGTGTTTTTTTTCCCGAAGACATTTTACACATAAAAAATTACGAATACTGTCTGAATTCAAAATTTGTAAAAACTGATGATCACACACGAAAACAAAAATTATTTACAGGCAGAAATCACTGGTCGCTCAAGACTGAGGTGGATCGATGATGTGGAAACGGACCTACAACAGCTGGGGGTTCGGGCATGGAGAAGGAAAGCCATCGATCGATCCGAATGGAATGATGTGGTGGAGCAGGCCAGGGCCCTACATGGGCTGTAGCTCCACTGATGATGATGACACACGAAAACAATACGCTAACAGACCGAATGCTAAACACCAGGGTGGAAGTGCCGGCTTACAAATGAATTTTCAGGAAAAAGGGACTTTCTGCGTCACTCGTTATGCTAATTTTTCGCTCGTTAAGGGCGCAACTTTTTCAAAAAATTTTTTGCTCGTTATGCAAATTAATTGTTATGAGAGGTACTTGTTAGGAGAGGTTCCACTGTATAATAAATGTTTTGCCACCATCAGACGCATAGAATTCGCTTTGAGTTCCGGCTGGGGGGTTGAATATATATTTTTACGTTTTTAACACACAAAAAAAATACAATAAAAAAACGGTTCGTTAAGGAGATCCTTTTTCAAAGGGCATTTCCAACTTAATAAATGATTAAACATTTAGCTTTTTATTTATAGATTTATTTTAAAAAATCCTTCTGCTGTACAGTTATGGCATTGCAAAATGTTTAAAAAATAATATATTTTTTTTAAAAGAAAGAAAAACGAGAAAGAAAGAAACTGTATTTTATCAGCTGATGCAAGGTGATATTGGCTTCCATTGTTTCTTAAACTCCTGTCACAGATGCCTGCTGTTGACCAAACCTTTATTCAAAATACATGGGCACGGGGGGAGGGGGCGGAGAGCTCTATTATCCTCCACCTTCTCCCCACGACATTAAAAGAGAACCCCACCTTAGTGACCATGCGTCGGGGTCTCTTCAAGCTCGGCCCAACATCTCCCGAGGTACGGCCTTACAAAAACACACAGCCCTCACCCCCCTGTCAACCAGCGTGGGGTTGTCCGGGTGACACCAATAAGTGGCACCGCACGTATGACCACGCCGAGATTCTGCAACTTGGGATGAGTGAGATTACGTATCTGCAACGCTATTAAACGCCAAACAAGACACTCCCCCCAGACGGAAATCGTCTAAAAAACTCAGCTGGAGACGCTCTTAAAGCTTCGATATTTTTTAAAAATATTTTTTTTTACCTTGTGGTACTCCCAAAACCAACCAATAACTTCCCGTGCAGGAAGGTACAGAGCAAAGTGGTTGTCTTGAATAAGGGGCGCCCCTCCAGCCCCAGCGCCCCCACCCCACCCCCCAGATTACGTGCGTGTTCAAATATTGTTTACATCTGCCTCTTAACGCCAACGGTACTGAGCCTCTTCATCGCGAGCCGAGGGGCAATAAAACTTGAGACAAACAATTACTGAAGAGGCGAATTGGTCCCTCCTTCAAAACCCTCGTTGTTTCACTGTTATTTAGACTTCTGGGGGCATCTGGGCTTCACGCCTCGTGGCCGCAATTCCTCGACACGAGACAGCACGTGGGTTGGGAGCGCAAACTTAATCGGGAATGTCAAAAAATACAAAAACTAAAAAAAAGAAAACGAAACAAAACATACGCTAATATCAGGTTAATACATCCGAACACTTCCCTTTTTTGTTTGTTACAGTTAGCTCCACTGGTTACTGTTACCGCCCCACCCCCCTCAATCCCATCTCCCCAAGCCTTAGGGGCACACGACTGGTTAGTAAACCAGATTTACAAACAACGAGACGTCCCAGGCTTTAAGGGCAAGAGCGTTGATTCACCGTGACTTGAGTCGCCGCCACTCAATGGCTGTCATCTGAATGCAGCGATAAGGAAGCGTGGCGCCCTGACGTGGTGTGCAATACCGAGTATTCTAGAAGACAATCTCAACCCCAATGTTGGGGAGAAAACAGGGTGGGGACGGGGAGGTGGGGGGAGGTGCAAATCCACGCTACTTCACCCGCAATCTTACCATCACCCCGTCCTGAAATTTTCCGGCTCATTCAAAGACGTCATAGAATGCCATAGATGAAAGAGTCGTTAAGGATCTCGGATCCGTTCCATGCGAGAAAAACGGGAGGGGAAGATAATCCTATACCGACTTCTTTCGCCTGAAAGCTCAATCGGTTTCTTAAAGAAAATAAAAAGGAAAACACCAAACAAAACGCCCTTGCACTGATTCGATATCGCATTATAATTGCATTTTTATTCTCTCCTGGAAGACATGGAGAGGAACGCTGGGTGGGGTGTGGTGCGGTGGAGACAGAACAAGAAGAAAAGACGAAGCCCGTTCAAGGTGGTGTTATTTGTGATGACCTATTGTCTCATGACTTGCTGGACCATTATCTCATGTCGGGGGACCATCGTCTCATGTCGGGGGGACCATTGTCTCTTGTCGCGGGGGACCATTGTCTCCTGTAGGGGGGACCATTGTCTCATCTCGGGGTACCATTGTATCAAGAACGGGGACTCTTTTGAGGCCGGTGATTCCTCTCTAAATTAAAAAAAAATCTTGCATTTTTATCTATTTTTTTAAATCCCGTTGGTTGTAAAACATTGCGTTTTGTCAACGCAACACAGATTCACAAAGTCCTTATGTTCCCTAGAGACACGCCCCACGGAGAAAGAGAATGGGAGCTAAGATGGGTCTCGCTATACCAGTTATTCTCTTTGCATAAATCTGGGAGCCTTCTCATTTTATCAATCTTTTAAAACAAATTCTCTAACTGTTAATCAAGTATTAAAGAACACGTTAAAAATATTTTTTTTACGTCTTATAATTAGTGTTAACTCAGAGTAATTCAGTAATTTAAAACATTAACAAGCCGTTTTATCTTTTTAGCGCAGTATTCATTCATTGCATTAATATGCTATGTAACTATATATAAGTAACTAACGTACCTTCATCAAGAATATGATACAAATTTAATGTATAATACAATTGAAGTTTAACTCAGTAAAATGTGTACTTTACTTGTTATTGAGTCACCGATTGATAAAATATCCCGTCCGGCATTCAAGCCAGTTGATGGACCTTAGGTTAATGTGCGATATCCCCCCTATCCAAAGCTTTAGCCCAAATCACACAATCGCCCAGAGTTGCTCCTTTCAGTTTGACTGCAGCTGCCAGAGCGTCCCGCAGGTACGTAAAGCTCAAAGATTCACGGCTCGCGCACTCCGGCATTGTTTTTTTTTCTTTCTTCTTCTAGCCCAAACCCGTTATACTATTTGGGGTGGGGGTGGCGATGGAGGCGCTAAATTAAGCGTGAAAAAAAAGATTCTGTGCTTTAAATTATTTTTATTTTTTTAAAACGCACCCCCACCCTTTTTTTTCACCCCAAAAGCTTTTACACCTTCTGTTTGGATTAGAATGAAAGGACAAGATGACCCGGAGTTTCCCTGCCCCCCTCCCCCTTCCCAGTCTTTTATCCGTCTATGTCACGGGGATCATGGGACGTCTTGTCGGCCAGTTCATCTCATCGAGACAGAGAACAGCGCATCGGATTGACTGCTGCCGTGCGCCATTTAAATTCTCTTTAACTCCTCTTGTTTAGGATCCTTTGTGGCAAGTAGAGAACAAATCGTCTGACGACGTGAAGGAAAACTCATTCACATTAAAAAAAAATTAAATTTAAAAAAAAATTAAAAAATCTTATTTTTAATTCTTTGCGTTATTATTTTTTAAACAAATTCGCAACAGCTGATTCGTGCTTAATGCTTTTACAAAAATTCAAGGCACACACGGACGCACATACACGCACATGCGCACGTGAATTCACATTTTGTTTATTCCCCTGAAGAGACAATAGCTCGTCTTCTAACTTATCTGATGGGTAATACCTGTTAACAAATTATAGGATTTATTTTTACTACGGTTGGGAAAAGATTTGAAGGCCTAATGTGGATGTGAAAAGTTAACTCGTCTTTGGAGAAAGGGGGGGGGGCGACGACAAATGAGCACCCGTCACAGCATAATCCAATCGGATATGCACGATTACATAAAAAAAAATCTTTGAACAATATTTTACTTCAGCTTAATAAGAAAATATTTGAAAAATTTAAAGGGAATGTGTTATTTGTGTGTGTGTGTGTGGGGTGGGGGTGGGGTCTTTCAATTTCTGAAATTCAAACTGTATGCGTGTACAACGATTTAAAAATATTAGTAACAACGACTTGGCATAGGGGCAGTTGCCAAGGGCGCCGAGGGCTATTTCTTCAATGATCAATTTATTCTGTATAATTTCGTAAATTTTCCCTATTTCTCAAGGGGGCAAAAAATGAAATAGCCAAGGGCGCGTAAAACCCAGTTACGCTTCTGAGAGAGAGCAAAATTATTTATTCCGTCTCTCTTCACTATACTTCTTTCTGAGATGCATACGTCTACAAAATAGGATTAAATGCCGCAATAGGCATCAAGAAGGTCAACAACTAACGTTGAGACTAAATTAATTTGGGAACCATTAATTGGTAGAAATCGTTTCTTGCTCTAAAGTTCAAATTCTGTGTTGGTTGTAAGACAACGTCTGTGGGGGCGTATAGATTAAAGTATGTGTGGGTTCCAAATGTGGACATGTTGGAGAGATGTGTGAGTGTGTGGGGCGAGTCGTTGAAGTGTGTGTGGGTGGAGTCGTATAGTTCTAAGAGATTTTTTTTAAAAGCTTTTAGTACAGAGGACGATCAGACTTGTTTGTGTGTGTGTGTGTGTGTGTGTGTGTTTATTAAAAAAAATTATTTGGGGGTGGGGGTGGAGAAGGTTGAGATGAAATGAAGAGAGACGAGAAAGGAAGAATTTCGATTTCAGTGTATAGCTCATGGATACGCCACTTCATCGTCAAGGAACATTTTGACACCTGCACCTGGTCTCATTGGGAGTCAGGTCTCACGGGGAGTCAGGCCTCACGGGAGTCATGTAGGTCTCATGGGGAGTCATGTCTACTTCAATCATTGTGAGGGGGAAAAATCTAACAACAAATTTGAAGATTACACGTTTTTAAAAATATAATTAAATATACAATTGCTCATTTTATTTTAGCGTTATATTTACCATGCAGTCTTCGGAATTTTTTTAAAAATGTAAAAAATGTCTAGCAAAATAATGTCCTCTTACAATCCAGAAAGAGTGGTTAGAAATCGTGTTTATTGGTCGTAAGAAACAAATGACACCCTATAAACAAGTTGCAAGAAACAACTGGCACCTTAAAGAAACCCCCAAACAAGTAAATAATGCCAATAAGACCATTGTACGAAATAAAACGCTTCTACAAGGCTCAGCACTGAATTTTATTCTATTCCAAATTTTCTCCAAGGACCTAACTGGACAAGTTACATGTTGGGAAGCCACCTAACACAAATGACATCGTGGCAAATCTATCGACTCAGTCAGGATTAAGTGCATGTCATCAAAATGATTAGGATTGATAACAATTTGAAGAAAAAAAAGAAAGAGATTTAACAATACTAAGAAATGAGATTAAAAAATTGAAATTCACAATGATATTTTAAACAAGTAATAAAAACTCGAATGAGTATTTAAACGCAATTTCCAACAAAGAATTTCCGATTCTCTTATTCAAGGGAAATCATTCTAGAGTCACACCAAGAATGTGTCAATATAATGTGCACCACGCACGTCAAACATTAGCAATCACAAAGCGGGGAAACCCCATTAACTATCATTCTAGATTACATTAAAAGCCATTTCAAATCAATAATTCTGAAACTAAACAAAACAATTGCTATATATAAATTGCTGCTAAAATTACGGGAGTCGAACCATAAGAGATTTTTCAAAAAATTCATTCTCCAACATTGTTCTAAATATTATTAGCTACATCTTTTCGCGTTTGTTTCAACCTGATAGATTTTAGGGTTGGCGACAAAATACTGATATTTTTCTTTCTTTTTTTAAAATTATTATTTTATTTTTTTATTTTCCAAGAAATCCAGTAAACCTTTTCGGTAATTTGTTTGGCTCGTGCTCATCCCTGGGGCCCCCTTAACATATTTTCAAAGACCCGAACCCTCTATCTGTTATGGTTCAGTAGTTGCTGTTCACAGCTCGAAAAGACATTTCAAATGTATAAACGCAATTCCCATGGGAAATTGCGTTAAAAAGTCATAATTCTTCTCACAGAGGGAAAAAAAATACCCATATCATATATAGAACCAATAAAGTACCTTTTAACACATGACTTTAGTCTACGCACAGACCATGTTATACAACTTAACTCTTACTCATAAAACCAAAAACATAAAACCATTTGCCGCATCTGCAAACATCCGAATGAAACACCAGCGCATCATGTCGTTCAGTATATATACCCAACACTTCTAGAACCCATCTTTTCTTTGCTCTTTTCCACTAATGATTATTGCAGCCAGCAACGGATCAAACACGAGTGGCGATCTCCAACGCCACTGATCCATTCATGTGTAATTTATCTTCTTTATATAATAATGAACATTTTAAGAGACTTGTAGTTGTTGTTGAGCATTCTCGTCCATGAGGGGCATCCGACGATCATCGTCGGCGTCTGCGATTCCTCCAAGGGCATATGCCACCTACGAGGGACCTCCAGGCATCTCTATCCTGGGCCAGCTTCTCCAGGATCTTCCATTCATGGCCATTTCTCTTGATGTCTGCCTCCAATTCTCGGCGCCAAGTGTTTCTTGGACTGCCTCTTTTCCGCTTACCCTGTGGGTTCCATTTCAGGGCTTGCCTTGTTGTATTAGAAGCAGGTTTTCTTAGTGTATGACCAATCCACCTCCACCGCTTCTGAAGAATCTCTTCCTCAATGGGCTTCTGTTTTGTCCGCTGCCACAGTTCCCGGTTGCTGATTTTGTCCGTTCAGTGAATTCTGAGAATCCATCTTAGACAATGGCTGATGAAGGACTGGATTCTGGTGAGGTTTACGGCCGTTGTTCTCCATGTCTCGGCTCCATATAGAAGCACAGGTTTCACCATAGCGTTATTAGAGACTTAGATAAACGAATATGATCAATAGTATCAAAGGATCGATTGAACCAATCTACAAAACAGTATTTTACATTGACATTTGAAGAAAACTGATAGATGGAAACTAATTTTTTATGCCAATTTTGTAAACTTCACTTCCCCTATCAGCGTCAGTTGTTTTTAAAGTCCCTTTATACCTGGATTATTTAGCTGTTGTTTGACCATGTCATTTAAGGTTTTTTTATTTATTTACGCCTGCATTATTTTATAGCTATTGTTTTACCCTGTCATCTTATTTAAAAAAAAATAATAAAAATATGCCTTCATTATTTAGCTGTTGTTTTACCCCGTCATCTATTTCGAAAAAAAAGTATGACCATCAGAACATTTTAGTCATAACCAAGGGTACGATAATTATAATTGCTCTGGAACTGTGATGAAATCAGTGTATGTAGGGGCGGGTCGTTGAGTTGAGGGCTGCCAATGATAGCCGTTATACATACATTATACTTTGGCCGTTATATAGGCATTCCCCTCACCTCAAGCCCCCCACCCCCCCCCGCCCAAACACGTGAGAAAACAGTTCTAGGATCAACTTCTCTTGAAAGAAACACAGGTCCTTGTTGGAACTCTTCGGATCTATTCACTCCCCTGCCCGGGTTGGCGGTTTTTTCGTAAGTGGCTCTTTTACTTCGTTCCCCGTGTGAATAATGGATCATCAACAACTACTATTAGGTCATCAAACGTTGAGACCGACCTGTGAAATCGAAAGCTGTACAACTTCCGTTTCAATGAGATCTCTTTCCACCAAGAGGTTCTGCTGCTGTTGTTTTTTTTTATTAACTACGAGAACAAAGTCCAAGTTCTGTGTGACTGATGTCCTGTGAATAAGACTACTCTCCAAGTAGATTGAATGACTAGCTGTCACTAAGGAAAACCTGTTCCTGAAATCCATTTAATGTCATTATTACATCATGAATCTTTTTTTACCAATTTTTTTCCCCGTCAAGAATCTCAAGTAGAAAATACCACTTGCAGGTTTAGCTCGGCCTGGCATATTTTTTTATATTTTAAAAATGAGAAAAAGGTGTTAAAAAAAATTCTTCAGAAAAATTTAATACCATTTTTTTTAGCTTTCAAATCTTTCACATCTCACATTCTTATAAAAAGACCCTCTTTTCCCCACTCTTACATGTCCTATAATTTTAATCAAATTACAGATTTCCCCCCTTTCTTTGTAAGTAGGCGAAAAGCTATTCGTGAATCGACTGAATAGCGGGGGCTCCTTAATAACGAGTGTTGCCCTCAGCTTTCGTCTCGCTTCATCTTCGAGTTGAATGGCTGGTGTGAAATGTTGACAGGGACAAAAACAAGATTTGTATTTGAACTTAGTCGTGTTACATCTCATAATAGCCTTTTTGGCGAGGGGTTTCCCCTGCCCTCCCTCATCCACACATATCGGACAGAGGTTTTTCTCTCCCCACCTTTAAAAACGCCATAGTAGATTACTGATAGTGTCCTAGAAGGATCAGGACCCCGCAAATTTTCTATTAACTTTTAAACGCTTTAAGAGTATATTAACCTCCTGTGAGTTTTTTCTTCTTCCTTATTGAAGTATGTGAATGCATTGGTATCGCTCCTTTCCCCTTCCCCCTTCAAATCGTTGTGTTTCGGGAACCTGAAACCATTGCCCATTGTGTGAGCAATCAAACCGATGGTCTCTTTGCTGGTTTCATCGGAAAGTTCGGGGGAAAGAAATTAGGTTGTGGCGCCCGTTGGACAATTGGAGCTCTATAGAAAATACACTCTTTAATGTGGATTTATGAGGTGGAAATTAAGTCATAGCCCTGGTCATATTGAAGTTCCCCACAAGGTACGTTACATTCAATAAGGGCCCAATTGAAGGATTAAAAGTTTTGATGGATAAATGGTCGCTGGTGAAATATAGCGGTACAGAGGCTATGAGAGGAGCATATAGAGCTAAGAACCGCTCAATGGCTGAAGCGGGTCTCCCAGGATTTCTTTTTTTTGTTTTGGGAAACGTTCTATGTTACCTCTTTAAACAAAGGTATGAACACGGTCATTTTGAGCAATTGGAATCGAAACAATTTATCTCAGTTTCTTGCTTTGTATCTTTCGTGGTAAACGGAGAATTCTCGACCACGCAGTTGAGGGGAAAAGTTGATTAAATAAGACCTGAGTTGTGAACAGTTTATTCATGGACGGCCCTCTCATCTTAATGTCCATTCACTTTTAAGACACTAAATAAACTTGTGTGATATATGGCAATGCAATAAAAATTTGCTTATTCTTTGACTTTTAACTAGAAGAAGAAAAAAAGATACCCCATTACATTTTGTGGACCCGGTCTTACGCTAATTATTAATATATAAGTTTTAACTTTAAATCGAACGATAGATACAGAAAATATATATCATATAATCTTTGTCAAAGAAAAATATAAGCTAAGCTGGTTTTCGCAAAGGTTGAGAAGTTATGAAAATAAATTATAAAAAAAAATCATAATAAAAAAATAGATACCCCCGACGGGACTCGAACCCGCAATCCCCGGCTTAGGAGGCCGGTGCCTTATCCATTAGGCCACGAGGGCATTGATAAATGCAAATTAACATCTAATTTGAACCGTAGTTTTGTGATTTAGAAGAAAAAAATAATTTAAATAATTGATGCATTGTTTTATTAAACAATATAATTTGCAATGTCTGTCCTTGACGCTACTAATTTTAGAAAGCAGGGACAACCAAATTACTGCACCAATGCATCAAATGGTGTTCAAATTATAGATGCGCTGTAAAAAAAATATTATATGACGTCATTGTTTTCGCTCATACTCATACAGGTATTTTAATTTTGGAAAAGGGATCAATGTAAAAAGAGGATTTGATGATGGTTAATTATAAAATAAAAAAACAAAGGGGAAACCCCTATTATAAATACTTTGTGTACATTTCAGAAAGTTTAATATTTCGTATTTATCAAACAAGGACAAGTTAGTTGGGCTTTTGAAAAGGTCGGCGCCGTAGGCGCCCTAAAAAAAGTGCATTTTTTATAACATAAATAAATTTCAACTGAAAACTTCCGTCATTTTTGACGGGTGATACGCTAGTATTTTTTTATATTTTTCAATGCTACCCTCATTAATTCACACTATAAGGCAAAGTTGGGAAAACTAGAGGCCGCATGTTGCCCAATACGGTGTTCGTGCGGCCCACAGAAGACAGAAGCCTACGGTAAAGTTGAAAAAGACAATGTTCAAGGTTTTAAGCAGGTGGATGTTTGTGTTTGATATCAGTCCAAATATTTCATTTTATGCTACGATATTCTCCACAGTATTAATTACGAGCAACAAAGCCCGTCCAAGGACGTTCCGCCGCCGTTCAGTGGCATGTTGTAACTCCCCTCCAACAGCCGTCTCGACCGGCATACATGTGCATCACGTCAAAAATATTATTCGTTATAGTTAAAACTAGTGTATCACCCGTCAAAAATAACGAAAGTTTTCAAAATAAATACACATCAGATTTAAAAATAACGTAATAAAGAACTTTCATTTATTTTATTTATTTTTATTTTATTCATTTATTTCCCTATTGAACAATTTTATGAGGACGTTCGAAAAGAGTTATTTTTTGATGCAGTAATTTGGTGCGCTGCATTCTAAAATTAGTAGCATCACGGACAAACAGACAGACGTGACATACATTGGAAATAATGTATATTGATGATAAATAACTCGTAAAAAACAGTGCTTTTGAATATACATCCCAATGCGCATAACTCAAAATAAAGTCTTGGAATAAATACTGCGCCAAAAATATCTCGTTTTGAACGTCCGCGTAAACGTGTTCAATATGATTGGCTGTAGGAGTCATATGTGTTTGAGGGACCAATCGCTATCGATGACCGCACGGAACATAGCCTTTTATTTTATAGGACTAGGTTGTGCTGCAGTGCCGTGGTGCCTGAGGCGCCCACTTATTTAGGGCGCCTACGGCGCCCACCTTTTTCAAAAGCCCAACTAACTTGTCCTTGTATGATAAATACCAAATATTAAACTTCCTTAAATGTACACAAAGTATTTTATAATAGGGGTTGTAGGCTTGTAGGGTGCCTACGGTGCACCCTTTTTTGGGGGATTAAAAGCCAAAGTAACTTATCCTTGAATGATAAATACGAAATATTTCTGAAATGTACACAAAGTATTTATATAATATTTTTTTTTACACTGCTAATCACAACATTATTTTTAAACTAATTTTAGAACGCAGAGCACCAAATTACTGCACAAAAAAATAACTCTTTGAGTCAGTCAGCCCTGTTTACAACACAAATGCTGACGTCAAAGGTTTGTGCGTTGTTTGGTTAATGTTAATCTGGAAACCAAAATGATTATGATTTTTAAGTCTATATTTTCGATTTTAAAATAAAAACACCCGTAAAAAACCAAGTTTTTGACTATAAATCCTTTACGTATGAGACGTAACTAAAAGAATGTTCATTATAACACGCAGCGCAAGACCATCCAAAAATACAAAATTGCAGTTGTGTCGTAAAACGTGTTTAATATAATGCGCACCGATCAGGAATAGGTTTATAAAAAGTGTTGTCAGTAAAATACGCACCTTATTGCGCGACAGAAAGGTTGTTCAATATAATACGCACCGCGACGCTCTATCTCAAAAAATAGCATGATACATAGGAATAAATAAAATAATCTAAAAAATCAATAATTTAATTACGGTACATGCGATCGATCTGAAATTTTGATACATTGTTTTTATCATCGGTATAAAACTGCCTGCAAAATTTCAGCTCGCTATCTTGCGAGCAAGTGGGTTAAAAATCGATCAAAAGTTTTGGCGACAAGCAAGCAAGCAAGGTCGGTCGGCCGCAGACACCACGAGTTAATATAAAGGATTTAAAAAGCAGAGTGTTGTCACTTAGCGTTAGGCCAAAGTAAGTCAGTCATACATAATTTAGCGTAAATATATATATAGGATTAGTAATTTTGTGTGTGCTCTACTTCTAACTTATGCGGCCCAATAAGTCCGAGCACGAGAGTATTACTTTTATGAATAAACTAAGCCCACGTTTTATTAGTTGTAATGAATTAACGCCGTGTATTTACACCCTCCCTGGAATGAGGAATGCTTGCGTTCTTCAGTTTGTCAGTGAAAAGTATCACATGATTACTGTATTATAGCTCGATCCCTGTCCCAATCTCTTCAAAGTCTTCACTGAAATCTTTGCTTGTACTTTAGCATGACTGAGATGAATATACATACTACATTAAAAATGGCTTGACATTCTGGAAGTTCTGAAATACTAATTAGGCTATAAATGCAGATGGTAAATTATTATTTTTATTCTTTTATTTTTTAAAAATTATTATCATTATTATTATTATTTTGTGGGATGTAATTCTAGGAAATTCCGTTTAACTCACTATAAGTAAGAAGGCGAAAGCGCAGACAATCTCCCCGGATATAACACGTGTATTAAACAATGTTCCTTTTAAGCTGAGCGGGCGTGCAGATATCTATCTGACCGAAGCAGCGCAGCAGTTTAGACTTACAGCGTAGCAAATTTTGATAAGGACAATAAAATATCTGCCTTTGGGGTGTACATTTTTTAAATGGATGTTGTGCAACTTTGCGCACGAGTTTGTTATTTGGCACACGGACCAACGAACCATAGAGGCTAGAGAGAGAGGAGACATGGGTATTAATGTATATTTTGTATACTATCATATACACGAAAGAGTATTGAGTCCTTCGCTTATCCATGGTTTATATCTGGTCTTGCATTTTCATTTTTTTGAGTTTCGAATGATGATAGTTCGTTGGTTCAGACAACCAATTCCCCACCAGGATTCCAGACTTATGGATTTGTTCTTGTACATAGGAGCTGATCGGTTAACTCACTGTGCGTTAAACTTGTAATTTTACCAAATACTTAATTTCCTCAGCATTCCGTGTTGTTGTTTATGGATACAATTTGAACAGTTTTTTAATTTAATTATAGGAATTTCGACATTTTATTGGAAGCTCACTAACTGTTCCAACTCATGACTTTATGCTGAAGGGGAATCACTACGTGGGAATTTTATTTTTGATATTAAAAAAAAATAATTAGATTTACTTTGGTTTTGTTAGATGCCACGAATTGATGTTGGATAAGAGGTAAATACATTTTTGTCTCTGTATTCCCCTGAAAAAGTTAACGACCGTCCGAGGCAGACCAACCTCTTACGTAGGCCTCTATTGACGCTAGTGGTGGGACTTGGTACGACAGGACGGCAGGTACAAATCTCGATCTATATTTTTTTATGTTTTAGAGGCTGCAATACATGCTTCATTGGGGGTGGGGGTGGGGGGAGCAACAGTACATCGCCAATGAAGACAAAAGATAAAAGAAATGATAAAAAGTTTGATAGTTTATATTTCAGGAGAAGAAGAAAAATAATTTTGCACAATCGACTCGATGAAATTGACATTGTTTACAAATAGTTTCTGGAAATAGAACAGGCTACCCATCTGACGAGCAGTCATTTGCATTGTGTCCTGATTTTTTTCTAACCTCACTCCCCCCCCCACCCAAAACCCACTCCACCCCATGAACAAACGGGACAGGTGACAAACTATGACGTTTCTTAACCATCAAGCTAATGAACGTTCACCTGAGGCGATGCAAGCCTGTAGACGTTACCTGCACCCCTCAGCTGGAGCTCGTCACAGTTTCCAGTCTCGGTTCAAAGTTTTTGCTTCCACTCGTGTCGATGCGGGTAGCCCCTCTCCCCATCCCTCCCAATGATACTGCCCGACCAAGCGTAGATCTCTGCCTAAAAAAAAACTTTGATACACTCGGTCTTTTAACAGACTGAGAACCTGCTCTGAAAAAGAAAAAAAAATAGTTTAAAAATTGGGTTTAATCCTCACGTACTATCAAAAGTGTTTAGAACATGTGTTGATTAAAAAAAAACTAACACCGGCTATATAACTTGCTCATTCTGGAAATATTTAAAGTCTTCTTTGTCGCTCATTCATTTCCCCTCCCCCTTCCCTTTCAAAATCTCCGAGAGCGTATTGTGGCGTTGCGAGATATGGAGCCGAGCAGGCCAGCCACGATTAACATGGGGGTCTACGGTTGGTTAGTTTATCAGAAGGCATCCACGCAACGAAAAGATTTGAAAGACATTTTATTTTAAAGAGAAAATATGGGCAAGTGATTAAAAACTGATACGCCAACACAACAAACAGACCGACTTCAATGAGCAGCTACAGCCGACTGGTCTGTGTTTTATAGTTGGCCACCGATATTTAGGGGCACGACCATGCGATCGAGAACTACAAGAAAACCATGATGTGTCTTTATACTTGACCCAATGCTAAATAATCCAAGAGTGGTTGAAAAGCTTGTTTCGCTTCACTTTTTAAATCCCTTATATTAACTTCGCGCCGTCTCATCATCTCTCATCTCTCATCTCATGGGCTGGGCGGGCGGAAAAAGAAAAGTCGAAAAATGACCCCCTTTCCCATGATCCGATCGAGCTGAAATTTGGCACACGGACCCGTCTGACCTAACAATGCATCGTATCAAAATTTCAGATCGATCGAACAGTACCGTAATTAAATTAATGCATTTTTAGTTTATCCATATATGACGATATGTAATTCAAATTCACGGTTTGTTATTGTTTTTTTCCACGTGAAAGTTTGAGTCACGCGTTGACGCGACCCATCGAAGTGCCAGGGCAGCTTTTGTTTACATTTTACGTGTCACGCTGAGCTTGGTCCAGCGAATCGGTGACCAGACTTTTCCCCTCTCCCACCCCAGGGTTATGACAGCAAACTGAGTTAAGACAGATACAGTCTGTAAATGTTTGTCGCGTTTGAAGATGATCAATACTTTTAATTATGACTCATATATAAGGGATTTATAGTCAAAAACTTTGTTTTTACGGTTTGTTTTATTAAATCCCTTATATTAACTTCACCGCCGTCTCTCTCTGTCTCTCTGTCGTTGGTCGGGAGGGCGGAAAAACAAAAGTAAAAAATGACCCACTTCCCGTGATGCCACCGAGCTGAAATTTGGCACACGGACTCGTGTCACCTAACAATGCATCGTATCAAAATTTCAGATCGATCGAACGTACCGTAATTAAATTAATGCATTTTTAGTTTATCTATATAAACTATATGTAGCGGTCGCTATTGTTTACATTTTACGGTCACTTGACTTCACGCCAGCCACCGATGAACACATCTCGTGTTTTAACCAGGTAAACCACATGGAGTTGAGTTAACGCGCTGACGCCACCCGTCCATATCCAAAACCCCCTCCCCCTTCCCTCAGTTTTAAAGCCAGGGGAGATAATTTCGGTTTCACTCTGTAAATGTTTGTCGCTTTTGAACATAATCAATACTTTTAGTTATGTCTCATATATAAGGGATTTATAGTCAAAAACTTTGTTTTTACGGGGTTGTTTTATTCTTGGCCTCCGTTGGAAGCTTCGACCAGTTCAATGACAGTCACTCTCATCAT
Organism: Ampullaceana balthica; assembly: GCA_944989445.1. Lineage (NCBI taxonomy): Eukaryota > Metazoa > Mollusca > Gastropoda > Lymnaeidae > Ampullaceana > Ampullaceana balthica. The sequence goes on along the minus strand of CALYLW010000316.1, from coordinate 946,281 downwards.
CTTGCTTGACATGCATATATAAAGTGAAGTGGAAATGCAACTTAATGTCCACTTTTAATTTTCCCCCCGTGAACCCCGAAAGGGACAGTGGATGACAGATTAAGAAATAGATTTTGAACATAATTGCTTGTCTAAAATAGTGAACAATGTTCTTGCCAATACACTATTTTTAAATCCCTTATATTAACTTCACGGCCGTCTCTCTCTGTCTCTCTCTCGTTCTGTCGTCATCTCTCTCTCTCTGTCTGACTTGGGCGGGCGGAAAAACAAAAGTAAAAAATGACCCACTTCCCGTAATCCGATCGAGCTGAAATTTGGCACACGGACCCGTCTCACCTAACAATGCATTGTATCAAAATTTCAGATCGATCGAACGTACCGTAATTAAATAAATGCATTTTTAGTTTATCTTTATATAACGTTTGTAATTCAAATTCACTTTTTGTTATTGTTTTTTTTCCCACGTGAGAGTTTGAGTTGACGCGTTGACGCGACCCATCGAAGTACCGGTGTGCTTTTGTTTACATTTTACGTGTCACGCTGAGCTCGCCCCCCCCCCTAGGGTTATGAAGCAAAGTTGAGTTAGGACAGATTCAGTCTGTAAATGTTTGTAGCGTTTGAAAATAATCAATACTGTTAGTTATGTCTCATATATAAGGGATTTATAGTCAAAAACTTTGTTTTTACGGGTCTGTTTTATTCAAAACTTACTTCCGATTGCTGATAGTGCAAGTTCAAATTTGATGTTGGAATTTCTAATCACTGATATATATATATATATATATAAATATATATATATATATATATATATATATATATATATATATATATATATATATATATATATATATATATATATATATATATATTAGGGGCCGTCCATAAAGTACGTCACGCTCCAGAGGGGGGGAGGGAGTGTAAGAAAGTGTGACAGTTTGTGACAGGGGGGAGGGGGGTCCGGCCATGTGTGACGTCACTGTGTTTTCTATTAAATTTTAATTATTTTGTTAATAAAAATAACAAAATTTTTAGAAAGTGTGATATACTTTAGGGGGGGGTGAGATTTGTGACAGTTTGTGACAGGGGGAGGGGGGGTTAAAAGTGTAAAAAATAGCTTGACGTATTTTATGGTGGGCCCATTTGGGCTGTTAACGATTAATTTAAATTTAATCGTTAACTTGTGAAAAATTAACGATTAACTAATCATTTATTTCGATTAAAGCCAAAAATTGTCATTTATGATGTCATATGTAACACTTATTAAACGTACTAGTCGAAAATCGAAATAACACAGGAATGTCTTCTTTATGTGAAATCTTTGAACCAACAACGCAAACAGACAAGTGTATTGACATTATTTGGTTCAAGTGATGAGCGGGTCTTATTCACAATATAACCAGCCGGTCTAAACCATCGTTCACATAACTTTAGATTGTCTCAGCTGAAGTTTCTGATACTGTAGTGGATGTTTGGTTTGCAGGTGATATGTAAGCGAAGTGTTAGAACCATGACATCAATGTTTTCTTTAAGCAGCTCGGCTGTGCAGATATTTGACCGACGCCACGCAGGAGTTTAGAATCACCGCGCAGCAAATTTTGTAAAATATTGCACAAAAAGTGGACGTTGTGCAACTTTGTACACGAGTTGTTTTTTTTTAACTTTGCACACGCACCAACGAAGCTTAGACTTAGAGGGAACATTGCATGGTAGGCAAACGATTTCTATCAATCTACACATAACCTTTATCAACATTTTGAACAGTCAAGTCGTCAATAGTTTAAAACCAAAATGTTCGTGTAATCGTCCGGAAATCTCTATATATAACTCTCTTCGTGGTCGGACCCTGCGAGGCAACAAGAAACTGCATGTGCAACAGAGCGTGACGAATGACCCTTGCTCGGGTCAACTAAACACTGTTGGCAAGCGTGGTGGGATGAAATGAAAAAAAAGGGGGGGGGTGGGAGTGGGTGGCAACAATGCACTTGCGTTCACTTGCATTGTTCCTTCACAGTAAATGTGAAAATCGTAGTGTACTGGTTATCACGTCCGCCTCATACGTCGATGGTCCTGGGTTCAAGCCCCAGCGAAAACATTGTTTTTTTTTAATTTTAAAAATGTCTGTTTGTGCCCGTTCTTTTACCCCTTTATTGCCAACACTAGCTGATTTAGTTACGGGTGAAGACTTCCTGAAAGACACAGTAGTCAAAATGGGATGGGTTTGGGCAAACGACTGTGATTGAATGAAAAGAAGGAATTCTGGAGAGACCCGCGGCGTAGCATACGCCGCAGACTTGCTCATAATAGACAGTGCAAAGAACGGATGGGGGGGGGGTGAGAGTACAGACACAAAAAGCAGCACAAAGTAAGTAAAAAATAGCGAGTAAGCATGGAGACAAGCACACTGAGGTTGTTGTTACCCGCCTCCCATTTAATACGACCATCCCTTAAACATAAACTGTGATTGGCTGATCCTAGCGAGGGTTAGTCATGTTTAGGGTTGTTAATTGCGTGTTGTTGTTTTTCTGTTGTTTTTTTAAAACGATTATCGATTATGTAACTCTGATTTTAAACCGATTATCGTTTTATAGCTGACTTCATAGAAGTTAGGGGTGTACCAAATTTCTCCTGCAAACGTCTAGAAACCAACAATGAGTTGGCAGTCAACCGACGTTCACTCGCGTTGTTTTGATTTCTTCGTGCTGTAGTTTGTGTCCGTTATTTCTCCACTTTCTTTGCACTCTCCATGAGCAAGTCTGCGGCGTATGCTACGCCACGGGGCGTCTAGTTAGTTTATATTTATCGACCGAAATATTTTTCTTTTTGGCTTCCAGTTCATTTATAAGTGGTTGGTCGATTAATCGTTAAATTTTTTTATAAAAATAAATAAAATAAATAAAAGTTATTTATTGTATTACATTACTTTATATTCCGATGTGTATTTTTCAAAATAAATAGATTTCAGCTGAAATCTAATTATTTTGAAAACTTCCGTTATTTTTGACGGGTAATACACTAGTATTATATAAATACGTTGTGTACAGTTCAGGAATATTTCGTATTTACCATACAAGGATAAGTTACTTTGGCTTTTGACCAACAAAACGTGGGCGCCGTAGGCTCCCTACAACCCCTATTGTAAAATACTTTGTGTACATTTCAGGAAGTTTAATATTATGTATTTATCATACAAGGACAAGTTAATTGGGCTTTTGAAAAAGGTGGTGCCGCAGGCTCCGAAAGCACGACCTAGTTTTTTTTAAAAATATCACTGGCTAATGCAGTTCGCAAAAGGAACAACAAATCAATTACTGAAAAAAAGAAAGAAAAAATAAATATTACCTATAAAACTATATAATTTGCAATTGTCACGCAAGTCAGTCTGTCCTGACGCTACTAATTTTAGAAAGCGGGGAAAACCAAATTACTGCACCAATGCATCAAAAGGTGCGCAAATTAAAAATGCGCTGTAAAAAAATATAAAATTGCGTCATTGTTTTCGCTCATATTTTAATTTTGGAAAAGGGATCAATGTAAAAAGAGGATTTGATGATGGTTAATTATAAATATAAAAAAACAAACGGGGTGCCATAGGCGCCCTGCAACGCAACCCCTATTTTATAAAATACTTTGTGTACATTTCAAAAAGTTTAATATTTCGTATTTATCAAACAAGGACAAGTTAGTTGGGCTTTTGAAAAAGGTCGGTGACATAGACGCCCTAAAAAGTGCATTTTTTATAAAACAAATAGATTTCAGCTGAAAACTTCCGTCATTTTTGACGGGTGTACAGTGTACACTAGTTTATTAAATAATAACTATTGTATCAAGAAAATAAAACGGTACTGTTTTCATTATAGGTAATAAAATAAAAGAGCGCTCTCAACTTACAGTACTCGTAGTTCCAATACACAGTATTCATTGTGCCATTAAAATACCAGTGTTCTTATTTTGTGTGTGTCAAGATGTGCCTAATCAATTTAAAAATGTGCTTGATTTAAATATTTTCTTTACTTACTTAATTATACAATATGCTGAACAAAATCTACACTTACATACAGTAAGATACCTATGCATGTACACATGGCACATAATAATAAAAACACCCCCCCCCCATGAAATGCATGAGTAGTTGTTCCAGTCCTCAATTATATCTGTCGTTTGATAGGTATTTGTCCTTACACTAGTTGAAAATATATTAAATTATATAATTTTTTTTTACTACAAGCTAAAATATAATATATAGACTTATTTAAAAGACTGCTAACCTAAAAATAAATATTAATTAATAATGATTTTCAAAATTGCACTTACATCCAGAAGTTCAATTAAGGCAGACATCTTAAGCGTTGATACATTTGGTAGCTAGGGGACATTAAGCTCCCGGCCCCGTGCCTATACCGGGGGTAAGTAATCCTTGTCTTTGATCATCATTCGGGACTTTGAGTTCTAGTGGCCTGAAGTAAACCATCAAAAGAGACTATGAGTTCAATGACATGGGTTAAATCATAATTCTGGGCTATGAGTTCAGTTGACCTGGCCTAAGCCATCATTCGGGACTTTGAGTTGTGACCTGGCGTAAACCATCGATCTGGAGTTTGAGTTCAGTTGACCTGACGTAAACCATCATTTGGGACTTTGAGTTCAGTTGACCTGACGCAAACCATCATTTGGGACTTTGAGTTCAGTTGACCTGGCCTAAAATATCAAAAGAGACTTTGAGTTCAGTTGACCTGACGTAAACCATCATTCAGGACTTTGAGTTCAGTTGACCTGACGTAAACCATCAAAAGAAACTTTGAGTTCAGTTTACCTGACGTAAACCATCAAAAGAGACTTTGAGTTTAGCTGACCAGTTGACTCGAAGAGGTTTAAAACGAATGTAGTCATCATTATTTGCTTGCTTTATAAATCATGTATTCTACAAAATGACTTACTGCATGCCGAGCGAATGGAAGTCTAAATGACATTAAATCATTTGAATTACACGCCCCATTTTAGACTTATAATTATTTATTTTTTAGATCTCAAATGTCATTGTTTGGTACGGGATTTTTCGATCTCTGTTGTAAGACATTTTAATGATACTTAAGGTTGCTGGTGTCAACGTTTATTCGAAAGTCCCATTTTTATTATTATCGTGTCTTTTATAAACCAACAACACACACACACACACAAGTCCAAAGATATCTTGGTCCCCTGAGAGCATGGACAATGTTCACATCGTATAGTTGACCCCCAACCCACTCTGCTTTTCGGGGATTTATTGTTGACATGCATTATGTTTTCTCCACCACAAGTCTCTACCCCTGGAAGTGTGCTTTCGTACTCCTACACATATACCACCAGCCTCAGCGCAAACGACGCACTTTAACCTTATTTCGGGGGGGGGGAGGATATTAATACACCAGGTTCGCGCCCCCATTATAAGGCCATACTGAATTGGCGTACCCTTTGATTCCCGTGCGCCCTGAGAGTTATGTCCCATTCTCCTCTCCTATTACGGAGACGTGTAGGGTTTTCATTCATCTCACATACAGATCCATTCTGCTTCCCGTTTGTGGAAAATTAAAAGAAGAAGAAGAAGTATGAGAGAGGGCGCCACTGTAGAGGGGTTTTGAACAGGGCCCCGTTACAGAACCTGGTATCGGCGCATCACTGCTCTTTTCTCGCCCCACCGACCGTGTAAATCTTACGTCGGGGAAAATTAATGATTGCTATCTAGTCTTACGTAATGTGGGGGGCATCGCATGCGGGTTGTTTGAAGAATGGTTAGGAGACGGAGATGGGGTTGGGGTGGGGATAGTGGGACAGTATTGTGGATTCGGTGGCAGAGGCAGATGGTCACGCGTTTTCCTGAAGTCTTCCGCTCTCTCCCCTTTCACCATTATAAACTTTGATGAGATGGCATTGAAAACAATGGGACGTGTCAAGTCTATTTAACCATTTTTGTGTCACGTTGTAAAGAAATTAATAACACATCAGTATGTTTAGTTAGATGCTGGTAATATAATGTAGAATATTTTCAAGTCAAAGTATCACATTTAACGTCACTTGTTTTATGGGTTGTTTTTTTAAAATCATGTCATGAAGCCACAACTTAGTCATATTTTGATGTCTCATTTTGTCATCTCTTATGATCTACCGTAATAAGTTTCTGTAAGGATAATTCATCATCTTCCTTCATATCCTCATGTCAATTGCTATCGTGTCATAATTCACCACCTTTTTCCTATTATTATGGATACGCCAGGATTTTGTGTAACGCTCTGTTATATTCTGTTTCCCCTCACATGTTTTTAGTATGCACTCTCATTCTGGGCAATGTCGTATTGGCACACTCGTCTGAATAATGTAGTCCGGACAGTGTAGTGTGGGCACTGTAATCTGGGTGCTGTAGTATGGTCACTGTAGACAGGACTGTGTAGCATTGGCACGCTAGTTTGGGCACTGTAAACAGGACTGTGTAGCATTGGCACGTTAGTTTGGGCACTGTAAACAGGACTGTGTAGGATTGGCACGCTAGTTAGGACACCGTAGACAGGACTGTGTAGCATTGACACGCTAGTTTCGGAAGTGTAGTCCTGACACTGTTGTCTGGACACTGCTATGTGTAGTCTTGGAACTGTAGTTTTAGTACATTCCTTTTTTATTAATTAAACAATTATCGTTTATTTGTTTTTTTTAATTAAAAAATTCAAACGTGAGTTCGCGTCAAGAAATTTTTATTTTAATTTTATTTCAATATAATACGCACCGCGACGCTCTATCTCTAAAAATAACATGATACATAGAGGATAAATAAAATAATCTAAAAATTCAATAATTTAATGACAATACATGCGATCGATCTGAAATTTTGATACATCGTTTTTATCATCGGCACAAAACTGCCTGCAAAATTTCAGCTCGCTAGCTTACGAGAAAGTGGGTTAAAAATCGATCCAAAGTTTTGGCTACAAGCAAGCAACCAGACACCACGAGTTAATATAAAGTATTTTTTTTAAAAACCCGTAAAAACCAAGTTTTTTTACTATAAATCCTTTATGTACGAGACATAACTAAAAGAATGTTCATTATAATACGCAGCGCAAGACCATCCAAAAATACAAAATTGTAGTTGTGTCGTAAAACATGTTAAATATAATGCGCACCGATGAGAAATATGTATATAAAAAGTGTTGTCAATAAAATACGCACCTTATTGCGCGACAGGAAAGGTTGTTCAATATAATATGCACCACGACACTCTAACTCAAAAACTTTAACATGATACATAAAGATAAATAAAATAAACTACAAATTCAATAATTTAATTACAGTACATGCAATCGATCTGAAATTTTGATACATCGTTTTTATCATCGGTACAAAACTGCCTGCAAAATTCAGCTCGCTAGCTTTCGAGGAAGTGGGTTAAAAATCGAATCAAAATTTTTTGCGACAAGGGCTACAAGAAACAATCAACCAACCAGACACAACACAGTTAATATAAAGGATTTAAAAAGAGGATTTGATGATGGTTAATTATAAAATAAAAAAACAAAGGGGGCGCCGTAGGCGCCCTACAACCCCTATTATAAAATACTTTGCGTGCATTTCAGAAAGTTTAATATTTCGTATTTATCAAACAAGGACAAGTTAGTTGGGGTTTTGAAAAAGGTGGGCGCCGTAGGCGCCCTAAAAAGAAAGTGAATTTTTTCAAAATAAATAGATTTCAGCTGAAAACTTCCGTCATTTTTGACGGGTAATACACTAGTCTAACAATATAGGTGATTTGAGAGCTTTTTGCGCATGGATTAATTAGGTATTTAAATTCATATTCGTGTATTGATGTGTCATGGAGTTTTATGCAAATCCTTCCCATACCCAATAAATTTATTTCGCTCGCATCCGTAAATAAAACAGACTATTTATCTCACTATTTATCTCACTATTTATCTCACTATTTATTTTCACCTCCCACCAAAACTTGCTATAATTCCCTCATTTTAAACATATAATCTTGATGTAAAATAATCAGAATGTATATATGCCAAGTCATGCTTCACTAGTAATTTCAGTAGTATCCAATGCAGAAAGACTAAAAGATTCGTCAAGCATCGATAACAATGTGATACAACCGATCCTAGATTTATCCAAACTTAACTTCTCCAAATCTTCATTGACTTTTTTTTCGCCTTAGTAAATTTTATCCTGCTTCGACAGATTCGAATACTGATTTGGCAATGTGAGGTCTTCATATATCCCGCCGCTCACGGTGGGAGCACCCATTTTATTTTACTATTAATTAATTTGATGGTTAAAGAAGAAGGAGTTTCATAAAAATTGTAAACTATTTTCTGGACGCTCCTCGAATCATCCTTGTTTATGATGAATTAAATTTAAGTTCGATTTTTTTTAAACGGGATTTTCTCCTTGGCAAGAAAAACGGAAGGTATTACATTTTTAACACTTTCGGAATGAGGGTCCATTAATGGTGAACTATTGAACTACTTCCCGATACTATCAATTCACGATCCACGTACCATGTAGCTCCCTATTATCCAATCACAATCCAATCCCCCAAACAAAGACGTTGTAATAACATCAGAGGCCCATTAAAATATTTTCAAATTTTTAGCTTAAAAAATCTTATTATTTGGCGGCCCTTTAAAAAACGGAGACCTCTGGCCATTGCCTTAACGGATCTGGTTCCTTCTATATCCAAACCCTTATATTATCCTTTCTCGATCCAGATCATACAACGCTATACACGCAAGACGCGATGTTCTCACCCTAGCCCTAGACCTATATCCCACTTCCTTTACCTAACATTCCTCGTAGGTATTTTGTAACCTTGCGCCACAGATATTCAGTAGTCAACAAATCGAAAAGGGACATAATTCCCATCTATTGGCATAATCTCAGTTTAAAAAAAAGGTTAATACGGTTTTTCCCCACACCGTTCAAGAACCATTTCGCATATCCACAGATCCAACGGGGAAGGGTTACTTGGACCTCATTTTAAGAAGTCCTGCTGTGATTGACTGTTTGGCTTTCGCTCTCTTCTTCTGTCTTTCAGACTCGATTTTTCTTGCTCTAACAAAAAAAAACTTGTTTTTTTTGTTGTTGTGTTAAAAAAAAACACAAACAACTAAATCCACTTAATAAATTAAATTTCCGAGAACTCCTACGTGGCAACATCTCTGTTCGTTTGAGATATATAAGCTCAGCTAATCGGTGTTCACTTTATTTTAAACATTTAACAAAAAATAAAAGTTGCATGTGCAATTGGCTTGCACTTTGCTTTTGTTTGAGGGACGTGGGAGGTGGGGTTGGGGGAGGTGTTTTAGAAGAGATGAAAAACGCCGTCTAATATTTTCAACAAGTTGGTATTCAAAAGGTCATTATGCAGACAAGCTGTTGCCACGTTTAGTGTGTCGCATGGAGGAAAACTCATTGATGGGGTAGGGGCTGGTTGGGACGGGCCTGGTGTAACAGATGAGTGAATTCAAAAAATTCGCCTAGAACATGCGATATCAAATTGTCAAGAGGTGGGGTGAGCTGCTTTTAGATTAGAATTCAAATGGTCTTGTGGGAAAAAAGGGGGGGGGTGGGCGAGTACTTGGCACGCACCTCTCCTTTTGTAAACCATTATTTTTATTTTAGCCTATCCACGGAACCCGCTTTTCCTACCCACCCCCTTCCTCTGGTCTATTTGTTCACCTCTGCTCCCCCTCCCTGGGCCACTGTACTCCTCCCAACAGGAGGTTACAGTACGACCAACTCTAACGGTGGTTTATGTTTGTGTCTGATTTGGTAACTCCACACTTTCAAACCAGTTCCCACCCTCAGCGGTTCTCAGATGCTCAGTAAATGAAGGCGTTGCAAGTACCTCCGCCATGAACTGTACTTTGTCTCCTTTTTAAATATTAAGTAAATTAACATTCGCTGGTGTGCGAAGTCAAGAGTGCGCTCGCCTGACAAGCTGAGGGGCGTGGGATCAAGCCCACGTTAAAGCCACAATTCAAATGTTGATGAATGACTATCGCTAAAAAAATTTAAAAAGTCATCTGCTGACCTGGAGAGGAGATGGGCGCCGCCAAGGTCTACCAAGCAACGAGAAAGTTCTAATGGAAAGATTACCCGTACGCCAACGAGATTATGGGACACCAAACAAAAAAAAATTAAATAAAAAATTAACAAAACATATTCTTGTATTTCGAGTCTATTCGCCAAAATTTATCTGGGACTAATTAGTATAGCTGGATGCTTTTCCGTGTAGTTGAGAAGTATGTCCATTTGAGAACACCATTAACATCATAAAATACTGCGAATGAACCTCATAAAATGAACATGGCCTAGAATTTGACTGCCTCTAAATAAGCAGAGATAAGGAAAAACATCCACCTAAGCTAGCTTTTCTAAATACCATGTGAAGTGAGCTTAAGAACAGACTTGTGTCTGTGACATGCTAATGCCATTTAAGTATTATATTTCAATTATTTGACAGGTCATTGAACTACTTCCAGACTCTTATGAGTCTTATGAGTAATTTCATAAATAATTAAACAAAGCGATAAGTAAATGTTTTATCCTAGTTTCCTCATATTAAAAAAGGTAAATAGTAACACGTTTTTTTAAAAAAAATGTGTTTGCCATATTAGTTATACTTATAATTAGAAGACATGGCATTCAGAAACGATTAGTGCGTTCCTTACTTTCCAATATAAACAATTAAAACAGATATAATACAGAACGGAAAAACAGGAGTTTTCAAATTTTCTGACACGAAATTTTATGTCAATATGCCCTGCACTGTTAACTAAGATGTAAACCGATTTAAATGAGCATATTCGTTTAGAAACGTGTCCGCACATTTTATTTTCTCTCAGCGATTATTGATTGGCGTGTATCGGGTGTGCTGCGTATTAGCTTTTTTGGGGGGCTGGTAACATCCTTTACGTGGCAACATCTTGCGTTAGATTTCGGTATTGCTCCAGTAGAGCGGCTTTAACTCTCCCAGTGTGTGGGCTGTAAGAGCACTCACCTTCATTTAGCCAACAGACGCAGAGGCGTAGGTCGGACATAAAGCCGTAGGAGGTGAGGTGAATGGAGATGAAGGGACATGACTGGGGGTTAGGATAGAAACCAGCATGAAACGGGGGAAAGGGGGGGGGGTTAATTAAAATGAAATCAAGTAGAAGGGGAAAAATATGTGTCATAAAAATTTTCATTCAGTATTTTAAAAACGTATTATCTTACAAAAAATTGAAAGGTCTCTGAGGCTTGACTAGGATGAACTTTTGATACATGAAGAGTAAGAATTAGATACATGTTGTTTGTCTCTCGTGAGGACCCTTCTCATCACAGTAGCCATGTGCCTTGGCAGCCTTGTGTGTCCTTTGTTGGCTTGTTAGTCCTATATTCTTATATTCTCCTCCCGAAAGGTGTGACCACATGTCGGACAAGAGATGGTTGGGATGCCACCAAGAGGGTTTCGAGCATGCATGATCCTTTCTGGCCAGTCGTCTGGACTTGATTTATGAAATCTTTCAGTTAAAACAAAATAACCAGTGAGGTGTTAAATAAACATTGAAATGATATTTAAAAAAAAAGTCTTTGGGTGCAGGGCCGTCTTAACGCATAGGCCCGTTGGGCATTTGCCCTGGGGCCCACGAGCATAGGGGCCCCATGGGAATATGTTTAGTTATATATATTATGCTTATTTATTTTTTATTCCTGCAACACTATTTCTTTGCCCGGGGCGAAAACTGGTGTAAAGACGGCTCTGTTTGGGTGGACATATAAATATCAGTGTGCGGACACATGGAGCTCAGGCGCAGTATAAATAGAGGTCATTAAAGGGACATAAAAGGTTTGCTATGTAATGTGAGTGGACACAGGATTAAAGAATAGCTCATTTAAATTAACACTGATTTGGCAGCGGCCTGTTTAGTTTTTAATGGCATTATTTATTAACAGTGTCTAGGGGCGAAATAATGTTTTACATAACGTATGTACAACATATTGTCTAAAAAGTGATTCGCCTCCTTTCAAAACCAAGAAAATCCATTTTAAATTCTTCCCGTCTGGAATTCGCACGTGGAATCGGTTGCTTGACCAAACCAGGAAAACCAATACACTATCAACATCTAAAACTCTAACACAAATACAAGACTAGACCAAAACCCTTGTACGAGCCTAGGGCGCAATAATTTTCTGTATAGAAGGAACGACTGTAATAGATACTATAAAAAATGCATACAAATATACAAGATACCGGCCTAATAAATTTGAGATACCAGCAAATATGAAGAAAAACAAATATTTACGTATTACTGATCCAATTTTTTAATTCTCACAGTCCCACAGAAACGAATTTTAAAAAAAAAGAAGAAAAAAAAAGCTTTCTATAGAGCACGCTACTTGAGCCCGCTTCTCGTCTTCTTTCTTTAAACACGACAATCCAACGCCACAGTGCAGGTCGCGGGTAGCTTTTGATATTAACACCCCGAAATGGGTTAATGTTATGCTGGACATTGTCCTCGGCGCATGACCAACTGGAACATGCTTATGGCGTGACCCGGCTCCTCTGTTGTAGTTTGGTGAGACTGTTTGAATCAAATGTGGACAGGTCTCCAGGCCATGCCCAGACGGTTAAACATAAGCACGTTCCGGCCGTGGCATGGAAACGTGGCATGATGACAGGGCATGAAAACTACGCATAAAAACGGGGCAAGAAAACGAGTAAAGATTACGAGGCATGAAAACCGGGATGTAAAAGCGGGATGACAGCCGGACACGTGAACGAGGCATGGTAACCGGGCAATATCTTCTGGTACCATAGGACATAGTTACTATGATCTAACTTGAATTTGAACTAGTTTTGAAGACGGATGTGTCATTCTGACATTGTTTTCTTCCCCATACAATGTCGTCTATTGCTTTTTCATCAGATTACTTTTTGTTATTACATCCTGAGATGCCATGATTGATATATAAAGGTCATTCTCCAAATCTCTCTCTCTTGTTCTGTCTTCTTTTCTCTTCTCTTTTTTTCCTCTTCTCTCCTTTTTTTTCCTCTTCTTTTCCTTTCTCTTCTCTATATCTCATTATGTCTTCTCTTCTCTCTCTCTGTTATATTCTCTCTCTCCTCTCTCTGGCTCTATCAAATGATCTCTTTTTTATAACATCGGTGTGCCTCATTTTTTCCTTTAATCCACTCCCAACTTCTCTATTTCAACATTCCTCCTTTTCCTGTTTGCCGCTACATTAAAAGAAAAAAAAATGGCTCCAGCCAACACTCGCCTCACACAAGGACAAAATAATTATATACGACAATTTGAAAGGTATATATATATATATATATACATATAGATATATTTTACTAGCAGACCTGTCGTGCGTTGCAACGATCTCAGTAAAAATGAATAAATCTAAAGAAACCTATGAGTTTTAAAACAGTTATGCCAGAAATCTTCGCGGAAGTGTGAAAAAAATAATCCAAGTTTCATAGCAAACGGATAAATAAATTAATAATTAAAAAGCTTACAAAAGAAGACACAATTTTAAGGGCCCCGCCCCAAAAATGAGTGATAATTAAATTTTTTATTGCCATTGTACTCATGCTATATTTCTCAAAATCGTGTAAAATTGAATGGGGAATACAATATTAAAGTTCAGTCAAAAAAAAACAGACATTTGTGGCACTTAGCTCCAAGGGAATGGACATACGAAGTTCAGTGCCCTATAGTAATTTAATATAGCTCTTAAGTTTTTATATACTAAGTTTGGTCAAAATCCAGTTATTTTCTAATTATCTAACGCTTAAACTAATTTTTAGATAGCTAATATATGGGAAAATATGACATTAAGGGGCCCCCGGGCCCATTTGGTGCATGATTTCAATTTCAAAAACCTGTTCATTTTAATACAGTTTCATCATGGATATATTTCTCCAGATCGTTAAAAAGTGAATTAGAAAAATAAATAAAATGATTAAATAAGGTAAGTGCAGATGTTTAATAATATTTTATAGCTTCTGGTAGAGCAGACGAATCTTGTAGAATGTAGAAAAGCACCTTGATGATCTACAATAACAACACCAATATTCAATATCCATGCAGAAATACGTTAATGACCCGCTCGTAAGCCGACCCACCAACTTTTCCCCCTAGATTTTTTCCAAAAAAGGTTGGCTTGCGAACGAGTATATACGGTATGTCAATTTTTAAAAAAAATCAAAATTCACTCTTTCTATGTTAATATTTGTTTTATTTGTTAAAAAAAACCTGTAAACAACTCTAAATATTTAAACGCAATCTACCTAGTGAAGACACAACATCAATGGCAATAATTATCATAGATCTTCTTGGTGACAACTATGACATGCGCCTGCTTGTCCGATGTCAACGCTCCTTTTGCGGCCACTCGTCGGGTACCTAATGTAACGCCCCGACAACCCTTGCCCCTTGCGCCCACAACATAACGCCCCCAGCCCCCATAAGCACGTCACGAAATTAATGGACACCCGAATGGCGTTTCAGTGGGTCATTGCTAAGCCAGAGCTTAACGGCTCCATTACCCTCACAGACCTCGCCGCCCATGGACTAAAAACGTGACTATTGGTGAGCACCTACCCGTGAAGTACCAACTTCCATCCCTAACGTCGCCGGGGGTAGAATTCACAGTGGTGCGAATTCCGGCCAATGCTTCATTGTGGGGCAGCGGGGGAATGGGGTGTGTATGTGTGTGTGACAGTAATGGTCGGTAATCGTTTGTGAGTTTTACCTGTGTCTGAAGTGGCAATCGCTCTCTTAGCGACCACAGTCCAGCCACGTTTCGGGGGACGTTTGCTAACCCAGTGGTAGATTGTATCGCAATACTCGCAACGCGGTTCTCACCTGCTGGAACGGCGTCCACGAGGGCCAAGGGGAGGTCAATGTTACTCATGGTCAAGTGGACACCACCACGGTAATTGCACAAGGCAGACGAGTAGGGACACAAAATCTCAGGCTTACGCCCGTTACAGTACGCTGTCTGGTGATTATTCGCAAGTCACGGGCTTTAAATTAATTAATTTTCTATAGTCCATAGACAAGTTGCCATGGATATGAACATTTTCAAATTGATTGTTAAGTGAAAAAATAATCATTAAAATATATTATTCCAATGCGTTATTTAATTAATTATAGATTCTTATCAAGTCAGCAAAATTTCTGAAAAAAAATGTTTTAAAAAATGAAGCTAATATTTTTTTAAAATTACTATTCAAAAGACGTACTTAAGCCGCATCTTGATTATGGAATTGAGTCATAATGTTGTTAAGGAATAAACAGTAGAAAATGGACACCCCGCCCCTCTTTTCGCACACAATCATTTGATTTCCAATGATTGCATTTTTGAAAACTTAAATATACTTGGTTAAAAATCGTCTTAAACAAAATATGACACAATCTAAACTGAAGTAACCGAAATATTGTGCATGCCTCTGAGATCAGCATCGTCTTACCCCTCATTTATAGCACATAGGTCGAAACTAGCACTAGGTCTTTGTAGTAGGTGTTGAAATATCACTTTAGTGGAATGTTATGTTTCTGCCTGGAACTGTAGAATCCCAACGAACCAACACACGCATCTTCACTGTCAGATAAATAATTTTCTTAAAACTGTTAGTCGGCCCGGAAATGTGTAATAAAAAATTGGCATTTAGGACATCTAGCTTGTAAGTTAAATAGTGTGTTTGTGTGAATTTTGGAAGATACTGCTTTTGTGTCTCAACCAAAGACTTTCATCATTAAATGTAATCCTATTCCTCAAGTCTGTATAATGCATCGTAAAAGAAAAGATGGGCCTTTCAAAAGGATTTATAACTTCAAATCGAACCGATCAACCAAATGAATTGTAACAGTGAATCAGTGTAGAACAGGAGTGTCCAAAGTCGGCCCGCGGGCAAAATACGACGCTTGTTTACATTTTTAAATGGCCTGTGAACTCATTTTAAACATTTAATTGACTTGCGTATTTTTAAGGCAATTTCCCTTTGGAATTGCTTTTATACATTTGAAATGTCTTTGTACTGTTCGAGCTTGTACATGCAACTCCTCCTGAACCATACCAGTTTAAGGGTTTGGGTCTTTTGCAAATATGCTAAGGAGGTCCCAAGGATGTGTAAAGGCCAACAAAAATACCGAAAATGTTTACTGAATTTCCTGGAAAATCCAAAAAACCCGAAAAAATATCAGTGTTTTGTCAATTTCTGGCCAACCATAACATCTATCGGGTTGAAACAAACTCCAAACAATAGCTTATAATATTTAGAGCAATGTTGGAGAAGGAATTTTTGACACATCTCTTTTCGTTCGACTCCCGTAGTTTTAGCAGCAATTTGTAGGAAGCAATTGTTTTGTTTAGTTTCAGAATTATTGATTTGAAATGACTTTTATTGTCATCTAGAATCTAGAATGATAGTTAATGGGGTTTTCCCGCTTTTTGAACGCTAATGTTAGGTGCGCATTATATTAACACATTCTTGGTGTGACGCAGCTTGAGGGGATATGACGTCATACTGTGTTTAGTTTCATAATTACTTGTTTGAATCGACTATTAATGTAATCTAGAATGATTTCCTTAATCGGAAACTCTTTGTTTGAAATTGCGTTTAAATACTCATTGGAGTTTGTATTACTTGTTTATGTAACGACGGCGAATGATGGTAACAATTGATGACGTTTTATTGTTTATCAACTTAAATATTGATTATAAAAAAAAGCCGATGCAGTTATGTGCTTATATTATGTTATGCGTACGAAAGTCGATGACGTCCGATGGCAATACCGATGTAGTTGTAGTATTGTTTATTTTTGCCAACGTGGAAAAGGAAATGAATGTGGCGTCAGGGAACATACATTTTTTAGACAGTTTTTATATCACAATTTCTTTCACAACATTTCATTTATAGTTATATTTCGACACATTTGATTTATTATAGGTTATGTTGTATAAAAAAAACAAAAAAAACATTTTCATACTATAAATTTGTCATTACTAATCCAATTTTAGTAATTTCTAATGATGAGTCTCAAAAATATCCATAGTACTGCCCACCCACCCCCCTAAAAAACCACCTAAAAAAACAAAACAAACAACATCACTTTTACAAATTACAAACAAAAACAATCATATCGTCAAAGAGCCTATTACTCTGTATCAAGGAAGGTAGGTCATGTTTGTATATTATCTTAAGCCGGCCCCCGCATATATTTACTTAATGGAATACGAATACGGCCCTCTTTGCAAAAAGTTTGAACGACCCTGGTGTAGAATATGAGTATAAATTACCAACAATTTAGCACATTATATCTAAAACTAGTGCATCACCCGTCAAAAATGATTGAAGTTTTCAAAATAAATACACATCAGATTAAAAAATAACGTAATACAGAACTTTCATTTATTTTATTTATTTTTATTTGATTCGTTTATTATCATATTGAACAATTTTATGCGGAACGTTCGAAAAGTGTTATTTTTGGAGCAGCACTATAAAACAAAATCGATCGCAGCGCCACCTAACAGCATTACACATTTGGCAGCGCCACCTAACAGCATTATAATTACATCCATACATACAGACAACGGGAATTATGTATATTGATGTTACAAGTTATAGCATTGCCTAAACTTTAAAAAATCTTGAAAAAAAAATTCATCGTCCGTTAAGTTACTTGTGATTCAAAGTGAATAAGTTACTGTGTATCATTACAGCATTTCGTATTACGTATAAAATTTCCTAAATTTTAAAGTCCGCATAAAAAGATAAAAATAATAATACAGATTTCAGTTGTCATTTTAAGACTTAACCCTTCAATCCCCGGCTCGCCTTTCTCGGAAAAAAAACAACAGAAAACAAAAACCGACCCTGACCTCCAAAAAAATAAATAAATAATTAAATAGGTTCAATTGTAATTTGCTGTTCTTCTACTAGATGTCAAGAATGCGTCAACCTTTACCTCTCGTCTGCATTTTTTAAAATCTTCTTTTCTTTCTGGTCTCTGAACGTCTCGCTGACAATGCAACGCGTGAGTGTAAGCTATAAGGCCGAGATTCCAGGTTTTGTAAAGATCCCTCCTCCCTCACCCCTGGTCAATGACGGTTACAAAACGCGGCCGAGAGCTGGATTATAATAAATGACCCCGAGGAGTTATGCGGGATGTTCTTGGCTACTTCTCGCCTTTCTTTCCCCGGTGCTCCGTGTTCCTACCTTCGGCATTGTGAAGGAAAACTTTGGAGCGCAGGACAAAACGCCTTTATGAAGTCGTAATTTGGCGTCTAGCGCCAACTTATTTGCATATCCTCTCGCTGGAAGAATGAGTGCGCCTCGGTATTATCGTATTATTTAGAAGGAAAAAAAATTCGGAGAGGAGGATGGCGGGGAGGGAAGATTAAGAAAAAAAGGTGGTGAAGAGTTGTTTTTTTTTCTCTTTAAAAAGATACTTTTATTCTATTTAACATGGGTTATTGAAGGATGGAAGGAGGATAGAGAGAGAAGAAGAAGAGAAAAAACACACACCTTCATGCCGCTACGGCGTTCACCTGGCAACTTGTCTTATAAAATCACTATTAAGTCTCCATAGCCGAGTTATCGCTATTAGAAAATGATTTTTTCAGATTTCCATAACAACGCCGCGGAGGGCGGCTGCTAGCCCGGGCTGTATACCGAGTGCTGGTGTCATACCTGCGCCGGGGGCGTGCGCCACTCTCACCGGGGCGAGCCTCGCCACGACGGAATAGGGCGGAAAAGAATTGCACGGGGGCAATGAATTGTGAGGCACACAGCGCGCGGAGCAAGCATACCCCGGGACTCGCGTCAAGACCTTTCTGTAAATGTCCCCCAACCTCACCTCACCAGCCCCCCTCCACCCGCGGACAAAGGTAGAAGCCGTTAACCACAAACAAGAGCCACCCTGCCCTCTAGCGGGCGCCTCTCCCCCACCCAACCCCACGTCCCCCTCCTTCACTTGATATAACTTTTTTTTTAGGACAGCGGGAGACACGTGGAAACGGAAGTCGTGTGCCGGTTTGTAAGATGTTGATTCCGGTAACCGGTACCGAGACAAAAGTGCACGGGCCGGCATCGAGGTGAGCACAGAGCAGGGATGAGGGTGGTCACGAGCCGGCTACAATGCATATCCGGCCAAATGGGCCCGGCAGGCGGGGCAGCCACCTACATATTGTCAGGGCGACCTCTTAAAGCAGGCAAAGTCGCTCCAATGGGCTCGCGGTTATTGAGGGGCTTGCTCCTGCCGATGGCTCCTGTTTTGCATAATGTATTATTGGAACCGGTTCCCCCCCCACCCCCTTGTCTCTCCAGGAGGACCCTGTAACCGCAAGTCAATATCGAAAATAATACAAAACCGGTACGTGTTTGTACAAACTCTTTAGTCACGGGGTAGACCCTGTGCTTTGTTTCTAGCTTTGAACACATCGAATCTAGACACGTCGTCTACAGGTGGGCACGGGTATGGTTTTAGTTGGAAGTTTTTTTTTCTTTGTTGCTCAAAACCCAGAGGTTAAACTATATGTACGTGAAAATAAAAACACGCACAATAAAAGAATAAAAACATTAGTTGCTGGTTATTTCTCCCAGGGTTGAATCTGCAATTACAATAGTTTTTATACAGTTGTTTTGTGGTGCACTGAGTGAGTGGTGGTTGAAAGCTGAATTGGTTTGTGACGAAGTGTACGGGGTGGTTGAAGCTAAATCGGTTTGTGACGAAGTGTACGGGGTGGTTGAAGCTAAATTGGTTTGCGACGAAGTGTACGTGGTGGTTGAAAGCTGAATTGGTTTGTGACGAAGTGTACGCTGTGGTTGAAAGCTGAATTGGTTTGTGCGAAGTGTACGCGGTGGTTGACGCTGAATTGGTTTGTGATACACTCATGTAAGCAGTTGTTCAAAGCTGAATTGGTTTGGTACCACTTTTAGCGGTGGTTGACCGCTGAATTATTGGTTTGTGATGATTTTATGAATGTTCTCTTTTCTTTCAGTGCTCACTTCTGTCGTATTTTAAAACCAAGAAATTTTCTTGAAAATACTTCTTTGAACTCCAGATATTTTTTAAAAAATGAACTAACACCATTTCTTGTGTGCTTCCCTGTTTTTGGCCCAAGTCATCACGGGTGTGTTGGGGGTAACTTTTGGAGTAATATTTGTCTGAGAACTGTAACGGATTTATGTGAAAATGGATCGGGTAATTTATATTACAAATTTGGGAATGGTGATCAGTATAATACAGGCCGCTTGAACGAACACACAAAAGGACGATCAACATTATTTTTAGCCATTGATGACGTGTTATTATACTTGACAGATAATAATTTTATAATTCACCCAGGCTCTCATTCACAATAGGCGCCAATTTGAAAATAGATCTTCCCAAAGGCCATCTAAATTTTAGGTATTTTATATTTAATTACAGCACCTCCAAGTTGAGGGGTCGTTAAAGATTTTTTTTTAGGTGTCCACGTGTTAAGCGTTAAACATTTTGGTTAACTCTGGTCTACAGATTAATTGATAAGAAATCCCCCCCTCCCCTCTATCTTATCTCCGTACGCCCTTTGCTTTAGTGTGATGCATTATCATCCATTCTCAAGCGTCGTTCGGCACAAACACAATACCACCGGGTGTCTCTGACCAACAGAGGGTTACCCTGATAGGATGCATGTGTGGAGAAGGAGCTATGGTTCCAGGCTCCGACTTAACGTCGGTTTAAGCACCTTTTAATTTCCCGTTGACTGCCGGCCACAGCCCGGCGACACGGCGGTCGACCCATTAGTCGGTGCGGTCCGCTGACTTGCTACAACGTAGTTGACACGTTGTCTGTTGCGCCGCGGCCGGTTTTATCACCCAATAAAACAGAGCCACGACTCGAATGTCTTTCATACGGGGTCCCATCGCTTTCAAACCCTGTGATCATCTCCATTTGGCCCCGCGGCCTGGTCATGTCACGGGAAGCCACGCTGAATTTGTCAAAAGGCCAAAAGGAAAAAAAAATGAAATTCTGAATTTGTCAAAAATTCAAACCAAATAATAAAACGCTAAATTTGCATTCAAAAGTCTACACAATCATAGAAGGTCGAATTGGTCAAAAAGTATAATACAAATTAAAAAAAAATGAATATAAAAGGACTTCGTCAAACTGTTTTCCGTTTCGTGTTCATTTGAAAAAAAAAGATGGCGCCAACTTCGACTTTTGTCTACGATTACACATTTAATGCTGTTTAAAAGTAGATTGCGCTACATCATGATTTCTACTTGACGCTCACGAACTTATCACTTCTAAATCCAAATAAGTCATTGTGCATTTTCGGTTTTTATACCCGATTCAAGAGCTTAAACCAGTGGTTCCCAAACTTTTTTGACCCACGGACCCCTTTTGTAGCCAAACACGCCCACGGACCCCCAAGTGAAAAACAAAAATGCATAGTACAAAAATACAAATAAAAAAACATTTTTATGAAGGAGTATTTATTGAAATTATAAATTTTGTTCAAAATAAAATTTAAAACAATTAATGACAAGGTACATCGTGATGAGATTTTATGAGTGTATTTATGTCCATCTCAATGGAGCTACCGCAAATGCCCACGAGCACTAATTTCTAGCCGGTTATGTGTGTGTGTGTTTAAGTGTGTGAGTGTGTTTGTTTGTGTGTGTTTGTGTGTGTGCATGTGTGTGTGTGTGTGATTAGGTTTATAACGGCACTAAATCTTTGTTTTAGCAAATAGGAAGACGGGAAAGCTGTCAACAACTGCTTTACAATAGCCAATAATGCAGGATAAAAAAATGGGACCAGTTTTTATAAGCAGAATTTGTGGTATCCTTGTTCAAACATTTGTTTAAGTTCCTCATTTGTGGATATGTCAATAAGCTGCTCCTGTATTAGTATGGATTCATCTGTGTTTGGGATCTGAGTCGGGAATATCCAAGGGAAGAGTGTCTTCAAATCTATGTTTCAGGTCTGCATAAAAAGCCGTTAAGTGTTGACCGCAAACAGCAGATATTCATCTCTTTTTAAATCCCTTATATTAACTTCACCGGCGTCTCTCTCTCTCTCTCTCTCTGTCTGTCTTGGGCGGGCGGAAAAACAGAAGTAAAAAATGACCCACTTCCCATGATCCGATCGAACTGAAATTTGGCACTCGGACCCGTCTGACCTAACAATGCATTGTATCAAAATTTCAGATCGATCGAACCTACCGTAATTACATTAATGCATTTTTAGTTTATCCTTATATGAGGTATGTAATTTAAATTCACGGTTTGTTATTGTTTTTTTCCCACGTGAAATTTTGAGCTGACGCATTGAGGCGACCCAACGAAGAGACGGGCGCTTCTGTTTACATTTTACGTGTCACTCTGAGCTCGGTCAAGCGAATCGGTGACCAGACTTTTCCCCTCTCCCCCCCACCCCCCCCACTAGGGTTATGATGCAAAGTTGAGTTAAGACAGATTCAGTCTGTAAATGTTTGAAAATAATCAATACTTTTAGTTATGTCTCATATATAAGGGATTTATAGTCAAAAACTTTGTTTTTACGGGTTTGTTTTATTAAATCCCTTATATTAACTTCGCGGCCGTCTCTGTCTGTCTTGGGCTCGGCGGGCGGAAAAACAGAAGTCAAACATGACCTACTTTCCATGATCCGATCGAACTGAAATTTGGCACACGGACCCGTCTAACCTAACAATGCATCGTATCAAAATTTCAGATCGATCGATCGTACCGTAATTAAATTAATGCATTTTTAGTTTATCCTTATATGAGGTATGTAATTCAAATTCACTGTTTGTTATTGTTTTTTTCTCCTACTTCCATGTGAGTTTGAGTTGACGCCGACCGTCGTGTTGACGCCGACCGTCGTGCCGACACCCCCTCACATCCCACCCCCATTTATTAAAGACAAGGGACATCACTCGGTGTCAGTCTGTAAATGTTTGAAAATAATCAATACTGTTAGTTATGTCTCATATATAAGGGATTTATAGTCAAAAACTTTGTTTTTACGGGTTTGTTTTATTTGCAATTTCTATAGATTTGGAAACTGAGAACATTCTCCTCTTCTCAATTTTGTTTGTTCAGAAAAAAGGTTGGCAACAATTGCAGATATTAAGCTTTTAGTTTTTGATTAATTTAAATTTGTTACCTTGTAGTTTCAAATTAGTTTCGTTAATTTGGCAAATTAATCAGTCATAATGGATATGTCTTTTCTTGAGATAATTATTCGCAAATCATTATATTTGCTTTCCAGGAATCCCAAAACTGAATCAAAGTGATCATAAGTGATCATAAAATCGATTTAAACATGCATTTTCAAATAACCAACGTACTTCTGTGTTAATTAGTAAACGAATAAAAATACTCGTCATTTTGAAAACAAATTTTAGCAAATAATCTCACACTGAAGGCATTCCTTTTGATTTTATTAACTGCTCTAATCAAATACTCTAGTCTAGTGATTCATGCAAACGCTTACTAAGATTTTTGGCGACATCAATGAATAACACAATGTACTGAAAATATATTCAGTATAGCTTTTATTAAGCATGCTAGAAAGCTTTGGTATCTTCCTACCATTACCGGAGCACGGTGAGTAGGAACAGAAACAGGGCCGTCTTAACGCATAGGCCCGTTGGGCATTTACCCGGGGGGCCCACGAGCATAGGGCCCCATGGGAATATGTTTATTTATATATATTATGTATATTTATTTTTTTATTCCGGGGGGGGCTCACTCTTTCTTTGCCCGGGGGCCCAAAATTGTGTAAAGACGGCTCTGAACAGAAATGATATAATTCAAGGTTATAGCTTTTACATCGAAAAGTCTTTTTAGTTCAGCAAATAATGTTTCACCTTTCGTATCTGTTTCCAAACATTCAGCAAATAACAACTCTTGGTAAAGTTTTCCTTCTTTTAAAAATCGTATGTAAGCTAAAAGTAAAACTTCGTTTTCTGGTAAAGTAAACTCCTAAAGCTGTATGGAAAATGTAGATGTTTTTAACTATTCACAAAAAAGAATTTTCAACGCACTGAGCCATTTCGTCAGTCCTGCGTTGTACTTTAATTATTACTCAGTTTTATAAAGTTGACAGCTGGGTTGCGCAACACTGTGCATATTACCTAAATTACGGCTTCTAAAATAAGTTCTTCACCACTTGTGTACAGCTTTCGGGACTATGCAATAAATAAAGAAATGTATTAATGTTATAAGAAGCTCGCACGTCATCTTCACCTCGCTTAGATGTTGCCCCAATAAGTTTTTTGCTATCTCATCAATATTATCTCAGTGATGGTGTCTTCAAATATTTTTTCTTTGACAGTTTGAAGAAACGTTAAATCGTTATCTTTTTTTGTCACTAAGGATTTTTATTAAATGTTCCTTAAGCTGATGGCTTGGAAGGTTACATTGAATCATCTGACATAGTTTTATTACATAGATGACGCAAATGTAAAATACTATTTCATGGTGATACAAAAACATACCTCAAATAGTCATCACTGTATTGTATGAATATTTCCTTCGGCTCACTCATACTCTTATATTTTGTAACAAACAACTGTTGATAATTATTAATGTTTTTAATGTAATACTGCAGTAAATACCTTTTGTAAAAATAATTTGATGTAAAATTATAAATATAACTTCTCGACACATCTAAAAAATACATAGCCTTGCAACCTCGTTGATTCGCCGTTTAAAAAATGGTATTTTCTTACCTACTTATAGGACTTTTGATTTTCTTACGCAACAAACTTTTCAACAAACAAAATATTTTGATTGGTTATACCTGTGGAAATTATCATAGTTCTACTTGCTTTTCTCGGTTAAACAACCTTGTGTTCCATGACTTATAACACCTAAGATGGTTATTTAATCAGTAGAAAAAGCATTCACGTACTATTTTATTTAATGTTATTTAGTTTATATTCCATAAAAATAAAAATGGGAAAACAATATTATTATTTTATATTTAGCATGGCGCGGACCCCTTGACATTGTTCAGGGATCCCAAATCAATTTTAATTTTTCGCGGACCCCCTGAATGGTACCAGGGACCCCTGGGGTCCGTAGGGACCACTTTGGGAACAACTGGCTTAAACAATGTGACGTGTGATCAAAAACTTGAAACACAAGCGGGTCACCTAAATATTAGGGCTGGAACTGCTTAAAAAATGTTTCTCGATTAATCGGGTATAAATTTAATCGATTAACAGATTAATTTCGATTAATCGATTAATTTCAATTAATATTATTTTTTATAACGCATATATAGATCCCGTTAAGTTGCGATTCATTATTTCGGTTACGTCGCATTAATTCCATGACTACCAAATTTTGCGACGTAACACAGCATAGGCTATTCGCTCTGCTATGCAAGAAATGAGGAAGAAAAACATTTTTGTTTACGCATGCACGTCTACATAAATAATAATAATACGAGGAAAAAGTATGTAAGTAACAAAAAAACATAAATTATTAATAAATTGGGAAAAAAATATTAGAAATATTTTCTTAAATTTTAATAGAATTTTAATCAATCAAATTAATTTTAATAGATTAATTTTTTACGATTACTCGATTATTATTATTTTTAAAACAAATATTTTCATTCCAAACTTGTAGAGGAAAACAAAACGATTGAACTCTCGTTTATCTCCGGGCACAGCTTTAGCTGTCACGAAACCTGCATTTAATAAATAAAAAAATAGAAAAATTATGCAAGAAAAGTCATCACTTTCAACACCCTAACGATCTCTCTGCCCCCAAAGTTTCAACCCATACCCAATAGCGACAACATGTTCCCTTTTTGTGTGTGTCTCAAGTTCACAAAATGGACTTTCATACGCCGGCAGATATAGGGTAGAGTTAAAATCTCAAAGAAGGAAACTGTGACGAAAGTACTCAGCCACTGCAGTATGCCGAGGACTCGCCGAGGAGCAGGTACTCGCGATCAAAGAGCACGTCGCGTGGCTGGTGTTATATCAAAAGTGGTACGCATCAACCAAGTCAAGCAGCGCTGTTGCCGGTCAGGCTTTGCTCGACTGAGTTTCAGACGCAGCTACCTCCAACAGCACACACCACCCACTTAATTTAACCCGCGTATCCCTGAAAGGTTTTTTTTTCTTTTCTTGTCTTTATCGTTTTTACTTTCTCTTTTTATTTCAAGAACTTTGTTAGTTTAGTTTCGTATTAAATGTCACTTTAAAGTCGAATTTCTGAGTCAGTGTTTATAATGAGCTCAATGGTTTTTCATAATGCCCTCTGGCTCCGTAAAAAAAAAGACTTTTAAGGTTACCACTGATTGTGACTGTTTTAGTCCACAGCGATAAATCATAACAGACTGCTAACCGCGATGAGCGGTTAACTGAATACTTAAATTAGAGTTTGATGGTTCGATATTACTCCAGGACCATTGGAGGATGACCTTTAGTTTCCTTGATATCCCATTATTCCAGATCATACCGTATTTAACGTTAACTCTAAGCATTTAAATGGCCATATTAAAGATCCTAAAAACTTTTTTGATGATTTCTAGCCGGAGTAGTCTATATAATAATTTATTTTTCCATTACACGACTGATTAAAATGGTATGTATTCTTCAAAGAAATTTTGATTTTTTCTTTGGTCCTGTTCAAAGCGGAAACCAACTTTCTTGTAATTTTTAACTTTCGTTACCCACCTCGCAACCACCACCCCCACCCCTTTGATTATTTAGAGACGTCAGGGATTGTGCCTAATGCTCAGCGTAAGAAATTGTGTCCATTGCCTTCCTTGTTCAATGTGAAATGACGCATTCAGTGAACCCAAGGGCTGCATTGAAAGCCCCGATTTTGGAATTTCAGCTCCGGGCACCATTCGGGACAAAGATATTCAAGTCTGACATTCAAAGAAGTCTACAGCAGCTCTCTGCATGACGTATATGCACGATGTTAATCATTTGTATAATCTTATCAAAATAATATTCTAAGGCCGGGGCGCTCAAAAATTGATGCGGTGTTATAACATTTAATAACCCCAAAACTTTTGAGGATTTTTTTCTTTTTAAAATTAAACAAAATAATAATAATAAAGAATTACACGCTGGTGTTATTGTTTACCTTGCACCGGGTAACCTCCCTATACAACCCTTTACCTTAGTTTTCCTAAGTGGGTGATGTTGCGACAGAATTGTTGGGGCCGAGAGTTTGTGTTGAGAGACTGTTAGGAAACATCTCAAAGCAATTAATGCTACCCACCCAGCTGCTTGTGCAGACCCTATTCAGTCTATCAGTGTGACACCAATTGCCTGCATTGAGCTCGAGCTTAAAGAAACTGAAGGGAGGAGAAGAGGGGGTAAAGAAAACAGGAAACCTCAAAAAAAATTATGTCAACACTGCAACTGTTCAAACAAGAAAAGCCATGCCATCAGTTTCGAAAGCTTTTTAAAGAAAATATAAAGTTATTTGTTGTTTTTTTCCCTGGGCTTTTCTTGCGTTATTTATTTATTGAAACGAATTTTTAACCGTGTAATAGGATTTTAAAAAAATGTTTTTACTCAGTAATTAAAAAAAAAGCGAAAACAAAATTTATAAAAAATAATAATAAATAGAAAGACGAAAAACTTATAATAGAAATGTAATTAAAATTAAAAATGTATTCAACTTCTAACTTTCTGACATGTTTATGTAATTATTGAGATTAAACACCTTTTCAAAGTCTGATTTAAAAAAATAATTAAGTAAGTTGTGTGCAATCAACATTTTTAAGGCTAATTACATTCAAATAATCAAGCGTCTGAGGAATACACACAACCATGAAAATTTGTTTCGCTAACACTTTTACTGATACTATTATCACTATTAATACCAGTGACAATACATTTTGACTTTTAAAAAAAAAGCAAAACATGCAGCTCACTCAACTCTAATAAGAAATAAATAAATATAATTATTTATATAATTGAAATGAAAAAAAAATATTCAAAAATGTATTTTGTTTAGCTTCCGAACTTTTTCCAGATATTAAATCAAATTTCTCGGTTGACCGCTTCGAGTAGGGGTTAGGTGATATAGGGCGGCAACCGTAATATAAATTATATTTGTTATTTATTCATTTATAATGTTTTATTCCCTTGCCCCCTCCCTTCCACTCAGAACCACCAAGTCCCAAATTTGAATTTAACTGAAAGGTAAGCGTTTCAAGTCAAAGGTAAGTTTTTTTTATTTATTTTTTTTATTTTTTTTTAAAATATTTTTTTTTATTTTTAAATTATGAAATCTTTTTTTTTCGTTCACTTTACACATAATGTCATCGAAGATGTGTATTTATGCCATGTTCCTTTTCAGTAAAGTTAATAGAAAAGTGGATTTTATAGAGATCAAAAGACTCGGTTTGTAGAAAAAAAGGTGTGGAATAAAATTGAGGATACTATTTATACGTATATGGGAAGATATTGTTTCAAGTGTAACTGGTTAAGTTTCTCTTCATGATAAGTGAAAATATTTGACGTGTGAAAAACTAATGTTAGGCAAAAATTGAAAGGGGAATAAATAGGTACCAATCATCACAGCTGCGACCCTCTTAGCAAATTCCCATTCTAGGTTATTTACTTAAGAAAATGATTGCCATTTTAAGTATATATATTTATATATTTTAGTTTTATTTTTTTAAAAAAGAGAGATAGCAATGAAAAATGATTTTTGGATATCGTGAGTTAATTTTAGACACTATACGTGGACAAACGTCATCTTCAGGACAGGGGCCGTCCATAAAGTACGTCACGCTATTTTTGACAATTTTTAACTCCCCCCCCCTTTCACAAACTGTCACAAATCTTGGTACATCACACTTTCGAACAAAAAATTTGTTTTTTATTTACAAAATAATTAAAATTTAATATAAAACACCGTGACGTCACATATGGCCCCTCACACCCCCTCCCTCCTGTCACAAATTGTCACACTTTATTACACCCCTTCCCCCCCCCTGAAGCGTGACGTACTTTATGGACGGCCCCAAACGTATAAAAGGCAAAAGAATTTAACAAGAACCCCTCAGCACTATTTCAGTATAAATTATATTACCCTCTTTCATACATACAAGCATTTTGTTGTGGTGATTGACGGTTCTAAAACTAATTATAACCTCACGAATAACATAAGATAACATTCGAAATAGTGATAAATAGAGATAAACTAAAAATTGATTAATTTCATTACGGTACATTCGATCGATCTGAAATTTTGATACAATGGATTGTCATCCAAGATCTATCCGTGGTAAAATTTTGAGATCTCTAGGTCCATCAGAAGTGGTTTAATTTTACATTTCAAGATTTGAAGGAAGGATACAACATACAAACGTGACTTAAATAAAAGCGTGTAAAATAGAGATAATTTTCAGAAATTCAATTACAAGAAAATTGCATTAAAAATAATGGAAACAGGAAAGCTCATGAAATTGTAACTTTTTTTAATACTGATCTTTGCGCGTACATTTTTACAAGCACCACTGTAGGTAAGATATTAAATTTATGGCTGTGACTTTTTAACTACAGTCAAACGATACATAATTAAGTGTTGTTAATACAGTGAGCAAGATATCTAAGTGTATAATCAAATTAATTTAATATCAAATTCATTATCAGAGGTGTTCACTCTGAAATTTTTTTTAAATAAAACAAAATTATTATATTATTAACGCAAGTTTTTCTACAATCATCTCTCCACAGTTGGGTACATACATAAATATTAAATATTTAATTCAGGCAATTCATGTCATAGGACGTAAACTTAAGTAACATTTAAAACCTAGCATTATTTTTAAAAAAAATTAAAAATAGCCTGTCGTTATATTAAAAAAATATCTTGTTTTATCGAGTACCCAGTATCAATTTAGTTGTCTTTTTTAAAATGTGGACTTAAAAGAAAGCTTTTCTCTTGCTTAAATAATTTGATTAACAATTTTAGAGAAACGAGAAATTAAAGAAACTACCCGCCCCTTCTTTTTTTCTCCAAAGAAAAAAGAAAAAGAAAACCCAAAACAACCAAAAAACGTTGTTAAAAGAATTTCTACGCTCAGCGACGCGTTTTCAATATTACTTTAGTAGATGTATTGATGTGTTTGGGAGTTTGCTAATGAACTCAGGGCCAATTAATGGCTCACAGCTGCGTGGTTTAGATTAACAGGGGGCTCTTACTGAAAGATAGTGTTTGTCGGTGTGTTGGTGCGCGTCAATGTGTGTGCATGTGTCAGTGTGTATCTGTGTTTGTGTGTGTGTCGGTTTGTGTGTGTGTGTGTGTATGTCAAACTCTATGATCAGGTCCAGAAAAGGACGTGTCTTATGTCTATGAATCAGGGCGAGACACAGCGGTGTCTAGTAGGCTATGTTCTATTTTAAATATTGGTTCTTACGCATCGACAGGGGTTGTTTTCTATTTTTGCTATAATAGATTATCATGGATGCGGGATTAGGGCATGGGGTATAAATAATTGTTAACAAATATAATTATTTACCGTAAGTTTAAATGAATGATTTCTTCACAGCATCAATGGTAGACTAGCATGCGCTTTGCGCTCCGATGTTCTGATTTGTAATTTAATCACGATTGGTTTACTATTTTTAAAATCTTGTCATCACTGAGAAATATGCCTACTAGTTATGCACAATCATCGACAAGCAAGCAACACAAGTGTACAATAAACATAATTAATTAATACTTCTAGCTCCTCGGTTCCGGAGTCCATCAGAACAGATAACAAACTTATTTTTTTAAAGAAAGAATTTCGGGGAAAGTTCAAGACGGTTCAAGCCCTGCAACCACCGCTTGCGACCGAATCAAATCACAAATAGGCCAGCGAACAAAACCACAGCGGAACATCTGATAATTTAATCCGCCTCTTGATAATGATGTGATTAGAGACCTCTAATTAATTTGAAACGCCACACCGACCGCTATGAATGGCGATGACTTTATTCACAAATCAGCAAGAAAACGCGTCAGTTCTTGTTCCATGCCATTATTTATAAGACAGTCGCAGCCAAGCACGGCTCGATGCTTCTTCTCAAATTCTTCACTCTGTCCACAACAATGAAAAGGATTCGTTCCTGAAATTAACACGCATTTTTTTTTCCAATTACACACTGAGAACACTTTGATCACACCTTGTGTCCCCGGAGCTCGAGTCCTCGCTGTCTAAATCCTCCTCGTTGCCACTTAAGGCACCCTCCTCCTCTTCCCCTTCGTCGTCCTTGTTATCTTCGTAATCGTTCTCGCTGCTCCGAGACTCTGTGACAGAGTCCCCGTCTCGTAGAGTGGATTGGGTCAGCGTGGTGGGGCGGCACAGCCCGGGGTCGTAAGAACTGACCCTCAGGGTACTGGGGTCCTCCCCGTTGACGATTCCCGCCATGAAGGAAATGTACGAGATGGCCAGGCGCAGCGTCTCGATCCTGGACAGCCGCTTCTCGTAGGCGAACGTCGGGATCCTCTGCCTGAGGCAGTCGAACGCCTCGTTGAGGTTGTACATCCGCCTGCGCTCTCTGATGTTGGCGGCTCGTCGCTGAGCCACGGTGGGGGCGCGGCGCCTCCGGCTGGCCTTCTCTGATCTCTCGCCTGCAAGTCTTCGGTGGCCGTGATGACGCTGCGGGCTGTAGTCCTCGTTCTGGGATCGCTGTTCGCAGGACGGGTAGAAGTTGTTCGCGCCGACCCAGACGAAAGGATTCTCCCGAAAGTGCTGGTAGCCCGTGCCCCGTCGGGGTGGGATTATGAGCGGCGTACGGCTGCTGGTAACAACCGAGCGGCTCCGGTATCGTATGGAGGTAGGTGTAGGTGGAGGCGTCTAGAGCCCCGGCGTCGACCCCTTGCTGTAGTAAAAAGTTCCCGGGGCTCGCATATTGATCTTCACTGTACTGTGGCGTTGATTCTCTTGTGACGTCCTGGACCGAAGGCATGGGAGCAAGCTGTTCTGTAATATACCATGTCATATCCTTCCAATCTGAAACTCTTTCTACCAAGCTCTCTGGCCCCGCTGAGAGTTGAAACTGCTTGACAAAACGTCCTTTTATTTCGCCACTCGGGGGGAAAAAACTATTCTCCTTTTTCTTTTTGTTTCTCCAATAGGCTCGAGATTTCGAAGCTGTCCGTTATACCATTGACAAGTGGTCGATAGACGAGCCCCCCTTTTATGCAAATGCTTTTCATCAAAATTGACTTCTGTTGAGGAAAATGACTCGGGAGGTCGATTCTCTAAACGGAGTCGCCTGTAATTAAATCCTCCTCGGGGCCTTGCTGCTCCTTTCCTCTCTACATCAGATGCCCGGTTGACGAGACCCCGGGCTTAATTAAAACGAGATTTGCGTAACGTTGAGCTTGACCTCGCTGGCTGCTGTTGGACACCACGGGGGTCGGTCCAGGCGTGGATGGCGAGCAGACGTACAACCACCGTCTGGTAAATAAAAAAAAACAATGGCTAATATGATAAAACTGAAAATTTCGCAGTGACGCTCTCCCCGGCGGTATTGTGGCACTTATACTTACAGGGGATGGAAGGTGCGCTCAGAAAGCTGTTGCCCCGAACCGAGAGGCTAAAATGTTAGCAACAGCTTGGATAAGACTCACCATATTTCACGAGACTATGGCTTTAATTATGGCTGTCACCGTTAGTTTTATGCGCTACGTGTACAATTCTATCATCTTCAAAAACTCTTATTGTCTTTTTTATTTATCTTTTCAAACCGAGGCCAACACTGTTAAATCTCCTGATTTCAAGTCATTAATAATTTTTGAATTTTGAAGACAAATCTCAAGTTTTTTCCCCCTCC
The DNA here is from genome assembly GCA_944989445.1 of Ampullaceana balthica. Lineage (NCBI taxonomy): Eukaryota > Metazoa > Mollusca > Gastropoda > Lymnaeidae > Ampullaceana > Ampullaceana balthica. The sequence goes on along the minus strand of CALYLW010000316.1, from coordinate 913,440 downwards.
AAAACGCTTTTCTACATCCATAAATTATACAGAAGTAAAGAATTATATTTTTGTTTGAACCTTTTTAGTGGTTGTAAAATAATATTTTTCAGTAAGGAATCAGGCACAAGCAATACTATACAGAAGTCTTTAATGCCCTGTGTGTTATTGGGAACTGAATGGAAGGTTCATTAGCCGTTAAAATGTCAGAGAAAGTGTTCACGAAGTGAAGACCGTTTGACGTCGTATTGACCTGCAGTACGGACCCGGCTGGTCAATGCGACTTGGCGTGGGATTCAACTCATTACCATTTCGGTGGTGTTTTGGTGTTGAAGTGCTTTTTTTTACCCCCTCAGAGTAAATAAAGTACCCAAGCGGTTATTTTCTAAACATATCCACGTCCTTTTAATTGTGTGATCAAAGTAACAACAAACTGTGATGATTAATGCGTACGTGGACGATTTCGACAGACGAACTGTTATAAAAAGGTATGCACATTAAAACTCACTGTCAGTCAATGCATCACAGGGGCGTTAAATTCTAGGGATAAACACACATTGATATTTCTTCACCCCTTTTACCCCATTTCTAGTTAGCAATGTGAACTTCTTTGGGAGATTTTAAATCCAATTCAATAATAGATCCATAGTAGTCCAGATTTTTCTTTTCATCATTCTAAATACAAAGCGTAAGCGATATCACAAATTGTGCTAACACAAGGTGTACTCGTATTGGAGGTCACTGGGGAAAGTAAAGGAAAAAGAAAGAAAAAAAACTACACATAGATGTGCAGTAATTTGAAATCTAATTCGCTGACTTATCTATCAATTCCTGTATCCGATTTTTGAAGTAGAAAACCCGTAAGAACTACGTTAACAATCTATGTTTTCCTTCAAGTCCACAACATTCTTAACGTTTTTCACCCGATAATCAGATTAAAAGAGTTAACAAGCTTTCTCCAGTGCTACGAATTGAATCAGATTATCGGAGTAATCTCGCATCATCCAGTTAGAGGATTTGAGTCAAGCAGGTCATCATCAAACAAAACCATAGAAAAATTTGGAATTAAATATTTTGGCGCTCTTACTTGTTATTGTTAGTAAATTATTATCATTATCATTATTATTATTATTATTATTATTATTATTATTATTATTATCATTATTATTTATGCCACTTTTAGTTGTCAAGAAATACTTAGGCTGCTGAAATATTAATTTCTGTTCCATGTTTGTTGACAAGGTTATTAAAAATCAACAGGGATCATGAGGTATAAAAAAGTACACATCAACGTAAAATAATAAAAATACCCAGTGTCGTTGTGACCTCGACTCCTCACACAAATACAGTTCGCATTAGCATTTTCACCGATGTTGTCTATTTTTATTTTATGGAAATTAACACAAAACTCTATACTGGGGATATTTGAGGGCGGGGGAAGGGGGCTGGAATTATGAATCCTACATTTAATTGTCAGCTTTGGGGAAATTATTGATTTCGGTTTATGTGTGAGTGTGTGTGTGACGTATGCAAAACGGGGCGAATGTGGCTTGGACAGAGCAAGAAGCATATAAAAAGTGGTGGTTGGGGGGGAGGGGGGCTGGCTATATTGCTGTACCAGATGTTACCGCCCCTATCAAGCTCTACTATCAGCGGGAACCATAATCTGAGATGTGATCCTATGAACCGAGAGATGACACGAAACTCACAAATAGCACGGCTCACCCCACCGAAATAATACGAACTTTCTTTATTTAAAATAAAAATTATTTATCTTAATATTTTTCACTTTAAATGTACCCCTAACAAAATTAATCATTATCAAGCGTATATTTAAAAAAAAATCTTAATATTTATAATCTTTAAAGATATCCCTATCTATTTATACTTACACACACACATTCACACACACACACACATTTTGTTTATTTTTTAATTTTTTCAGTTTCAATAGTATTTTTGAACAATTATTAATTTCAAACAATCCCTTTGTTTCCTTCCAATACATAACTATAGGACTATATGTATTATTTCAATCAGCTTTAAAGATTCACTATTTAGTTTTATACAGTTTTTATAAATGTATTTAAGTTGTCATGATTTTTCTTTAAGGTTAGATGTCAAAAACAGCAACACATTTTCAATCTCATTAGAATAGATATAAAATTCCAAAATTGTAATCCCTGTACATGATTACATAAAACTTAAACACTCTTATTGTTATTTCGGGTTTTGCGGGGTTGTTTATTAAAACGGTTTAAAAACAAATAGCCTACGTGGAGATTATAGATGTGTTAGAAGACAGCCGCACAAAGATAGATGTGTTGAAAGACAGTCTCACAAAGATAGATGTGTTAGAAGACAGCCGCACAAAGATAGATGTGTTGAAAGACAGTCTCACAAAGATAGATGTGTTGGAAGACAGTCTCATAAAATAGATGTGTTGGAAGACAGTCTCACAAAGATAGATGTGTTGGAAGACAGTCTCACAAAGACAGATGTGTTGGAAGGCTGTCTCACAAAGATAGATGTGTTGAAAGACTGTTTTGAGATATGCCGGTTTAGCTTTAAGCCAACGGCGCGTGCGCAGCGATCGGCTCCTAATTCCGTAATCGATATCAGTGCAACATGTGTGAGTGCCGCGTGGCGCCCCCGAACGACTCCACTCGTACATACAGTCCCCCGTATTGTTCCCTCCAGTAATTAATCATTGTATTTAGTACCCAGCACCGGGCCGTGAGCCGATCCAAGGATTTTTTTCTGCCTTTGATCTTATACCAAAGCTTTTTTATTTTATTTTTAAATAAAAAGTATTTTAAGTGTATTTATTTTTTTCAAAATTGTGATGTCTGTTTTTTGTTATTATATTTTTTTAGTTTTTATTTTAGTCAATCAATAATACCTCTTAGTTTATTTGAGTCAATCAATAATACTTCTTAGTTTATGTTAGTCAATCAATAATACTTCTTAGTTTGATTTCAAAATGACAGAAAGGTTTGAAAAGAAAGACTTAGGGTAGGGGCGAGGGAGTGTTAGGGAGGAGATTAGTGTTTCTTTAGGGCGAGTAGAAAAAGCGGAGAGAGGTGGTGGAGCTTAGGCGTTGGAATTAAGTTGACAATACGGTCATGTGCGCAATCCCCATTTCAGCTTACAGAAAGCACGTGACTAACCAAAAAGGAAAATTGTTGAAACCGATTGAGCGTAGCTATTTTAATAATATTTATTTATTTATTTTTCATGGGTATGAGTTGGTATTCCTAAAGTCCCAATCCGCAAACATTACATAGTGAAGTGAGTTTATTGGATCTTTCCATTATACATTGTTTCCTTCCTCCCCCCATCCCCCCTCCAACTTCCTCCCCCCTTGATCAACATCCTCCGTACGGTGTTAGTAATAACGGAAAAGCTGTTGCTTGATTTAAGTCGAAGGTGAAGGAAACCAATACACGAGCCCCGACTGGAGCGCCATGTTGCTGAGTGGTGGTAACAGGCGGTCGTATAGTCTCCGACATGGCTTTGTCTGGCCCACAGTCTCCGGACTGATGGTATTATTCGTATAGTCTCCGAAATGGCTTTGTCTGGCCGAAAGTGGTCGGATGGATGGGCCTAGTCTCCGACATGGCTTTGTCTGGTCCACAGTCTCCGGACTGATGGTATTATTCGTATAGTCTACGAAATGGCTTTGTCTGGCCGACAGTGGCCGGATGGATGGCCCTAGTCTCCGACATGGCTTTGTCTGGTCCACGGTGGCCCGACTGATGAACTTGGTCGTATAGTCTCCAACGTGGCTTTGATTAACCCAAAGTGGCCGGATTGACGGACGTTTCATTTTTTAAAAATGTGGTTTCCTTACAATTTATCTGGTAGCAGCAAAAAAAATAAAATAATAATAATAATAATAATAATAATAATAATAATAATAATTCCTCATCAGGTTAAATGCTCGTGTACAGTGAACTGGTTATAACGTTATTGTCCCTATACATTTTATCGAGTGCATAGCTGGCATATAATTATAATCTATACGTAAAATATATCAACAAAAAGATTTGATTCGTTGGGTTAGTTGGGTTTGAAACCATTTCACAATTTTACGAAACTGTAAAATCTTTTTCCAATTTTTTTTTCTCTCTTAGTGTAACTTCTGACACCCCTTTCCGGTTCATCTATGCCAGTGTTACTCAAAGTGGTGGTCCGCGGACCAGTGCCGGTCCGTGGGCCATCCGCCACCGGTCCGCAGAGAGGACAGAAAAAACTAATTGTATCCTCCATATGCAACCATTAACACTAACAATAAAGCATATGTTAATTTTTCGGCAGTAAGCACATGAAATGAAACAAAATTAAAATAAATTACATTTCACTATCATGTAAGTAAAGGTTAAAAAAAAAGTGCACCGGTCCCTGGTGCAATGGAAAAATTCCTGCTGGTCCGCCAATACTAGAAAGTTTGAGAAGCACTGATCTATGCTTTCCTGTTGTTGTTTTTTTAAAATAAACGTTAGTCCACCATTCTTCATTTCTTTTCTCTACGTAATCAGTTTATCCATGGTAGGTTAGGTAAATTATGATGCAAATTTTAATTTAAAACTTTCATTTATTTATTTGTACTGATGAAAAAAGTATTTCTGAAACGCGTACGCCTGTCTATTGATACCCTTAATCAGTGGCGTAGCTAGGGGGGGGTGGAGGGGACGGTCCGCCCCGGGCGGCACTCATTTAGGGGCGGCATTAGTAGGCATTTGAAAAGTACAACCCTTTCAGACAAACTCCCCTTTTCTTTTAAAAGGGGGGGAAACAAGAGTGAAACAAAAATACTCGTACTTTCGAGTCTTAAATAACGGATTCCCACAACATTTGTTTGAGTGGATGTTATAACTAACTTAAAACCATTCAAAAATTTTAATCGCTCAAAAAATTTATCGATTTCTTTGGAAATTTAAGGGGTATACGTCACAGATGACGCTTTTATAAGAAAACTACACAAAAAATCACATCACCGCTGGACCTAATGATATGTGCTATTAATATCGCCACGACAGTTTTCGTGGAATTTCGACATTCGCAGAAAGATGCGCGAACAAGTACCTACAAGGCATGGTGGTTCAAATATTGTGTTGAACTTGCAAGTAGTAATTTATATTACGGTTTCAGTTTTCAGAAAATTTTTGTAAAATAGGTTATTAAAAATTTAATTTATTTTGTTTTTATTGCATTAAAGTAGCACAAATAATTTGTGTTTTTCATTAAAACACGGTTATTTATTAAAATTTGTAAGCATATCCAATGAAAGTAATGTGTAAATAATTTAAATTCGTATATTTTATGAAAAATTATTAAGATTTATGACAAGAATATGAAAATATTCAAATTTCTCCGTTAATAAACACATTAGGCATAAATAATTTTTCAAAAGACGTACTTTAAAATTTCAAACGTCTTGGAAAAATTGACAACTGAAGAAGTAACTAGTAAAACGAGATCAGATGCTGGAATTTTACTCAATTCAATGCAATGTTATCTCAATTTAAGGGAACCCGTCATTGCATGGAACAAAGAAATGTGCTAATAGAAAAAGATGTTATATCGCCAAACAATTTGTGAAGAGTTGAAGATATCAACTGAACGCGGAGTGTTAGAAGGATTAAAAAAATATGAGTTGGGGAAATTCAGAAGACATGGTTCTATCTTTAGAACCAGAAGTACAACCAGCAATTTTTTTTATCCATTGATGGAATTACATGTATAAAAGAACGCTTTGATGAGTTGCATGTCCTTGCAGGAAATATTAGTATATAATACCATGTAACCTAATAAATGAAGCATTTGAGCATCAAATAAATTAATTTATTGACATTGATAAAGAACAATTCAATATTGAAAGAAAAAGGATCCAGGTTTTTATGGCTGTACATACACTACAAGAAGAGGAATTATGGTTGAAAAATTGGGGAAAAGGCTCCCTTGATCTATTAAAATTTATTCAACAGTACAGATTAGAAAATTGTGTAACCAACTTTGTAATTTTGCTATGAATTTTTCAAGAATTACTATCAGTGTCGCCCTTTGTGAATGGAGGTTCTCCGAACTGAAGTTGATAAAAAAAGTATCTTCTTTCCACAATGAATGATTTAAGACAACACATCTTTATATCATCTAATGCGTCCTCTATTATTACTGCTTACATAAATATGGCACGCAATGGTAAACATGTGCCCCATCTTTACTTCGTTTCAATTACAATTATTTATTCATGTTTATTAATTTATAAAAACCATAATATAATCGACCAAGTGGCCATCCTTAGATGACGTCACGCGATTTTGGCTGATTTTACACCCCTTCCCTTTTCGTCACGCGTCGTCACAAACACTTAGAGACTTAGACCCCTTCTTCAATGACGTCACAAATCTTTGACACCACCCCCCCTTTAAAAGCCGTAATTCGTATTTGAAAATGAGTAGGTTTCAAATCGAATTTTTGTCATTTAAGTATGTTTTTAGTGTAAGAATAAGGCTGCACAATATTATCGTAACACGCGTTTTACATAAACGTCATTAAATAAAGTATCATTAATCAATATTTAAGCGGAAATTATATTTAAAGTTGCGCGTTTTGACGTGACGTCAGATTTCTTAAACACACCCCCTCGTCATAAATGTTTGACTCGATGCGTGACGTCATTTATGTACGGCCCCTAAAAAGGGCGGCAAATTGGAGACCGCCCTGGGCGGCAAAAGTTCTATAGCTACGCCACTGCTCTTAATATAGCTAAACACTTCTTTTCCATTGTTTTACTCACACAAATCGTTTGTGTATAAAGTGTATATTGCATACTGTTTATAATTATTTTGTTTAAGTATTTGCAAGTTTTGCACTTCTGTTTTATTCCGTTACCTGTTCGATATAACTATCATTTCAGTTAATTTCTTAATCATTTATCTTTCAACTAATTTTAATAATTATTCGTCTTTAAAAAAACTGTACTGAGTAATTCAATTCTTGGAATTTCTTTTTGATATTTAAACTGAATCGTCAACAACTCAGAACGCAGAGGGCATGGCTACCCCTGGAAAGAAAATTAAAATACATAAATAAAACAAAGTGAAAAAGAAAAGACCAGGCAATTTTAAATTTTTAAAAAGAGGGGAAGAAAAAAATATTTAAAATTTATTAATGACCTTTGTGTTAACTCTATTAACTATAATAAGAGATACTACAGTCATAGACTTATATCACACATGACAAGATCTGAGCCTAATAAATACGCCCCTTAATATGTGTGATTAAAATTTTGAATAGAAATAGAAATCAAGTTACATTTTAATCCTTTGAGCAGAATACTTATAATAGTTGAAATAATCTTTACCACACACAGTCCACCACCGTCCCCCTTCCCTTTTATTGGTATTCCCCGCTCTTTGCGGGGGCGTCCTGTTACACCTTTGGTACGCCTCTGGTAGCTAACGAAGACACTTAATTTAAACGGACGATTGAAATAGAAAAGGGTAATAATTACAGTTTTGTTGTTGTTGTTGTTGTTGTGCGTGTGTTTCTTTATGTATTGATTTCGCTGTATAAGCTTGGTCCCAATGAAACCAACACATAATTTTAAATGAAGAATAATTTACAGCTTATGTACATGATAAATTTAGGTTAATATTATAATTATATGTCGATATCACACGAGGCGGATACCGAACGACTTTCAGGGGACCCGGAATGATCTCCTTGAAGCGATCAGGATCTTGTGTCACAGCATCACGCGGTCCGTAGTGTGAGGATCCTTGATGCAATGGTGTTCAATCCGCATTCAAGGCACAATCGTACGTTATCTCATGGTGACAGCAGGGGCGTTCGTATTCATCAAAGTTGTTTTGTTGGCCGTGAAGCTAACAGATGATGGTAAGTTATGTGCGATACACGGTGTGTAAGTGTATCAGCTGGGCAGTGGTCATGGCTGCCACTTCTACTCGATACGGTATGTATGTGTGTGAGTGGGTGTTTGCATGTGTGTGAGTGTGTGTATGAGTGTGTGTGTGTGTATATGTATGTGTATGTGTGAGTGAGTGCATGTTTCTGAGTACGTGTGAGAGAGTGTGTTGCCATTTGGGAAGTTCATAATAAATCAATAGTTGGTATATTTATAGTAGGAACATAGCGTCAGAATGATGGAAGCATTGCAACAGCTGCAAGGCCAGGGGATATTGGGGGACTGGCGTCCAAGTGAACGGTTTGATTTATTCTTGAATTTACAAAAAGCTTCGTTAAAAGCAAGTGTTACACAAATCTTTTTAGTATAGATTTTTTTTTGTTAAAAAGCTAATATTATCAGCTTAAGGCGTAGGGGTAAATAATGCAAGGAAAATAATTTAGATGACACAAATAAAGAATAGTTTGCAAAGCAAAGTTGGGACACACTTCTAGTCGTGTGGTCAAAATTGTCGAATGTTAGTCTCATTTTAATATAACACTCACAAACATCAGGTAAATAATTTTGCTGCAACTTAAAGTTTATTGTATCATCTTGTTTGAAGATTTTCTTTTTAACTAGTTCCAGAACTCCGTTTGTATTCCGAAGCGTTCGTAATCTGAAACATTGAAAATAAATGAAATAATGACAATCCGCTCCAAGACGGAATAATTTTTTTTTAAATTGCTTTTTTGTGTTTATTATCATCCCAGTTTTTAACCTGACGCAACGCAAAGATTATGTGTACTTCAAGACTTATATAAAGAAAAAGAAAACAACCAGATAAATTAAATGTAAAATAAAAATAAAAACATTTGGTCTATCTTTCTTATTCAGAAAGGGATATGGGGTAAATGTGTTACTTCTAAGAAATCTATTTCTGCTCTGCAGT